>JAUPMG010102932.1:0-12236 GCA_031762675.1 Pachysandra terminalis | reverse complement strand
TTGCTTTTAACCCTTAGTTGTTTATCAGTTGAACTTTGTTTTTATGGTTATTGGTTATGTTGTAATAAATTGGCCCAACTGAGAGCCATTAGTTGACTTGTTATTTATTTCATTTGTCATTGTAATCGTTTCCGTACTCTGAATTGAATAAAGTTAATTCTTTTGTTTCATCCTTATTGTGGTTTGATATGGCAATCCGCAGTCCAAAAATGGATCCCGAAGGTCTCACCTCGAGATTTGTGCCTTCCCTCATTGGGATCTAAGTCATTGGGTTTTGGGGCGTGACACAGGGAAAGGTTGGGTATATCCCTAACAACTCACCAAAAAACCCAACATAGACTTGTTTATCATTTATCAACATCCCATTTAGGCGGTTGATAACATTCTCATCAAGTTTATTATCCACACTAACCCTAGAGGTGATAACTTCATGGTTGCCTCAGTAGCATCAGTCTCCACATAATAACATCTCCCACTTGGAGACTGAATGCGAACGACTATCACATCTGTAATCTCAAGAACAACAGTACCAACCCGATGTGCATCATCTCATTTGTCTTCAAGCTAGCAAACTAACGAATATGTCTTCAACTTCTCAATTGTGACCACCTTGGTCAACATATTTGCACAATACACACTTGTGTGAATCTTCTCCAAACCAATCACCTTCTCACCCAAAAGTGAACGTATAAAGTGATACCTGATGTCAATGTGCTTCATTCTGGCATGAAAAGCTTAATTCTTTGCAGTATAAATCGCATTTTGACTATTAAGAAAGAGTTTACAATCCTCTTTACTTTATTCCCAACTCTTTCAGTACGACCTGTAACCACATGCTCTCCTTGCAAGCTTCTGTAGCTAACACATGCTCTGCTTTAGTAGTCGAGAGAGCAACAATTTTTGGAATTCGGAAACCCAACTAACTGCTACACTCCCCAAAGTAAACACATAAGCTGTAGTGCTCCTTCTGTCATCAAAATCTTGTGCCATGTCTGAGTCAATATATTCTTGTAGACAAATTCCAGAACCTCTATAGCATAGAGATGAGCCAACTGTACCTTTCAAGTATCTCATTATCCACTTGACAGCTTCCTAATGTTCCTCGCCCGGTTTACTCATAAACTGACTCACAACAGCAACTGCTTGTGCAATGTCTGGTCTCGTACAAATCATGGCATATATAAGACTCCGTACTGGGGATGCAGAAGGAAGCTTCTTCATGTATTCCATCTCTTCAATTGTAGAAGCACACTACTCTTTGGACAATTTGAAGTGACCTACTAGAGGGGTGCTAACAGGTTTAGCATCACTCATATTGAATATTTTCTGTACTTTCTCAATGTACTGTGATTGAGACATCTTCAATTGTCTATTAGATATGTCCCTGCTGATCTGTACATCAAGGATTCATTTTGCAGCATCCAAATCCTTCATAGAGAACTCTTCAAAGAGTTGTTCTTTCAACCTTGTTATTTCAATCATGCTTGAACCTCCCACAAGCATATCATCTACATATAGGAGTAGAATAATGTAAGAATCATTACACCTTTTGAAATAACAACAATGATCAACATTACACCTTTTGTACCTATTACTAGACATAAAAGTATCAAACATGTTGTGTCATTGTCTAGGAACCTGTTTTAACCCATGCAAACTATTCTTGAGTTTTCATATCATATTCTACTTACCTGATACCATGTGATCATGTGGTTGCTTCATGCAAATTTCATCTAGGTTTCCATGAATAAATGTTGTCTTTACATCTAGTTGCTCTAAATGTAAGTCCTCTGCTGCCACAATACTCAGAACTGATACGATGGTAGCCATTTTCAAACAGGAGAGAATATTTCAATGAAGTCAATACCTGGCTTTTGTTGAAAACCCATCACAACTAATCTGGTCTTGTACCTTTTGGACCCATCATTCTCTTCGTTAAGTCTATAAACCCACTTGTTCTCTAAGGCTTTTGACAACTTAACCAGGTCTCATGTTTTGTTTGATGAAAGGGAGTCCAACTCATCACCCATTGCAGACTCCCACTCATTGCTTGCATCATCTTGCATAGCTTCCTCAAAACATTCAGGTTCACCATTTTCAGTTAGTAACAGATAGTTAAGAGAGGGAAAATACTGAGCTAGAGTCATTCCTTTGGTGATCTTAGATGACCTCCTTAAAGAAGGATGTGAGGCCTCAGTATGTGAAACATGAGTAGGAGAGGTATGAGCTTCTACCTCACTGTTTACATCTTCGTTAAGTCTATAAACCCCCTTTCTTATACACTCAGAACACTATCTAATGTTTTAGCAATTCCAAAATTCTTCCTGCGAACTCCTTCACTTAGAAGAAGACCCACAACATCATCATAGTTCAAATTACCCAACCTAGACGAGTTTCTCACAGCCATTACCAGACTGTCCCAACTATCTAGTAATCCCGAAAAAATCCATAGAGAACTAATTTCATCCTAAAAAATTATTTCGACCGATTCCAACTGACTTGTAGCAGTGTTGAGCTCGTTTAAGTGCCCAGTCACACTACAAATGTTCAACATCTTCATATTGAATAATCTTTTAATCAAAAAAACTTTGTTCAATGCAGATGGTTTTTCGTACATCTTGGATAGAGTCGTCATTAAATCTGTTGTAGTTTTATCCTTAGAGATATTAAAAGTCATAGATGGCAAAATGGATAATCTAATCGTACTCAGGGCTTTCCTGTCCAGAATCTTTCAATCGTTATCTGACATCTTCTCAGGCTTCTTTGACAATCCTCCTAGAGGACGAAAAAGTTCCTTCTGATATAGAACATCCTCAATTTGCATCTTCCAGAATCTGAAGTTCGAATCATTGAACTCTTTAATTCTCACATTTTCTTGTTCTGCCATTGCTCCCACGCAACCAATAGCTCTCATACCATTTGTTAAGAAAGAAAGAATAAAAAGATGAAGAAGAAATCAAGTACACAAAGACACAGATTTACATGGTTCAACAAATAGTGCCTACGTCCACGGATGCACACCATAATCTACTATTCTCCAAAGCTCAGAATAATGTGTTATAATGAATGAAACCCCAAACCCCAAAAGTATGAATAAATACCATGTAATTAGGGCTAAACATAATAGACGTGAAATTACTATTATACCCTATCCTCACCATACCCATACCCCATCAGAGAAAGGGTTGGGTATATCCCTCACAACTCACCAACAAACCCAACATAGAATTGTTTATCATTTATCAACATCTCATTTAGGCGGTTGATGACATTCTCATCAAGTTTATTATTCCCACCAACCCTAGGGGTGATAACTTCTTGGTTGCCTCAGTAGCATCCGTCTCCACATAACAACACGCCCAAGCCCAACCTGTTGCCACCCCTAGGGAAGAACAAAGGTTATGATTTTACCGCTACCATGATAGGCTGCTTCCTTAAGCTAGCAATGCTCATAACTCACATGTAGTCATCCCGTCTACCTATCAGTACAATTCAATGGTAGGAGGCCCATTTCTTCAATTCTAAAATCATACGTATCTTTGTATATATTATTAAGAAAAGTTTTGTGTACTGTCATAACAACATTAATTGTACATGACATTTTTGTCATGTAAGGTGGCGTTTGGCCCAGGTTGTGCTTATGAATCAGCACTTATTGGATAAGTGGCTCAATGGGAGCACTTATCCACAACAACAATAAGTGCTTACTTGAAGCAAATTGCGTTTGGTAAAAACATTTAAGTGCTTATGAAGAAAATAAGTGTTTTTGTCATTAAAAATTTTCTATTAAGTAAGGACTTATTGCAACAACATGAACAAACCATTTACAATGTTATATCAATAAACTTTTATGTTACCCAAATTACCCTTTAATAGTTCTATGCTCATTAAATAAATGAGCCTCAGCAGATTTTTTTTTTCTTTTTTTGGGAGAGTATTCTACATTAGAATTATAGAATTCAGCTATGTTATCAAGATAATAAAGCCAGAAATCAAAAAAGTGAAGCAAATGTCATCGATCAAGAAATCTCATGCCAATAAAAGGTTAGGACTCTGTATATACAATCCCTAAACCCATACACATAACCAGTTCAAAAACTTCACAGTAGAACGACTAAGGTAAGCAAAATATCAAACAGATAGTTCGTCAGTCTAAACAAAACCAAAAAAAAAAGAAAGAAAGATGATGACAATGATCATACAAGGATATTTCCCCAATCCAAAAAATAACAATATCAACGTGAAATCAAACTCAAGAAATTCAATTCAAGTATATGAATTTTATTATTATTTTTGTTTTCGACCTTCACAACAATAAAAGGAAAATCAACAAGCCAGCTTGAACGCCAAAAAAAAATAATCAAAAGATCGAAACATAAAACAAATACAAGAACACCAAAGCAACAAGAATTGAAAAAAAAATACCTTTTAAACAAGCATCATCAGCTTCAACCTTCCTTTTTCTTTGATCTCTAATATCTGCGATTTTTCAGTCTCTATTTAATGTATGAAAGGAGAGCCAGCAAGCAAACACATTTAAACCATAAGGATTAGAGAGAAAGAGGAGAGCAATCAAATGGACTACAGCATAAAGGAAGGTAATTCGCATTTTAACCGGAAGGATTAGAGAGAAAGAGGAAAGCAATCGAATTGATTACAACATAAGGCAAGGGAATTGAAGATGGGATCTCGGCATCACCTAGAAAGGAAGAGAATGGTTTTCGTCGACCTGGAAATGATAAAAATCGTGGCAATCGTATAAATGCTTAGGGGTAAAATAGGTAAGTTAAAATAATAAGCAATAGCTTACCCATAAGCACTTGGGAGAAGCTGCTAAGAGCAGTTTCTCCTAGCCTTCCTTTAGTGATTATGGATACACACTTACCCATAAGCCCAGTCAAACACGTTTTTAAATTTAAGAAGTACTTATATAAGCTATAAGGTGCAATAAGTGCTTATAGAAGCAATGACAAATGCAGCCTAAAAGAATGATTTAGTCAATCCAAATCGTCCATTTGATAGAAAATTCTTTGAATTAGTTGTGTATAATATTTTGGACTGTATAAGTCCCAATAGTACTATGTTTATCAGATTTTTTCATATGTATGAATGGATTTTGATGGGAAATTCTCTGGATTAATTATGTGTATAATATTTTAGACTGTATAATAGTACATGTTTATTAGATTTTTTTCGTATGTATGGATGGCCATTCAATTTGTTTAATATTCCTTAATAAACTTATCCAAAGAAAAATGTCAGTTTTTGTTGAACCCTTAATGCCACATTTCAAATGTCATTAGGACTACAAGTTGACATGCGACCTGGAGTGGACCGAATTTACATGTCAAGAATAGGGATTCTCCAAATCAATTTTCACGTGTGAGATACCTGTCACTATAAGTATCTGCCCACAACACTTGGGATTCATATTATTGTCCAACTCTCTTCGATTAAAAAATTCCAGGTTAGTCATAAGTAGCTTGACAACTTGTTGGATTCGAACCCCTCTTCTTAATATATTCTTTTTTCCTCTTTTCATGTTATTATAATTTTATGTTAAGATTATACTTAAATGGTCATATATAATTATATATATACACTAAAGGTGGTACGTGCACGTGGTTATGATAAGATTAAGTGCTTCCATGCAGTCATTTTAAGAAAATCTTTTGAAAATAGAGAATTTAGGACCACATCATTGTTGGGAACGAAGTTGAAAATGGTTGCAACTTGCAAGAGTTTGAATGCAACCGCAACACATCTCCAAAATAGGATTAATAAAAGCGAAAGTCAAAAATGCCCCCAAAACATTAAATATTTTACTGGATACAAAAGGATAATATAGAAAATTAAACAAATCTTTGGCACCCTTATATATATAATTAGGACTGTAAACGAGCCGAGTCGAGCTTTTCCCAACTCAACTCAGTCTTGTAAACCTTGAGCAAGGCACAGACTCATTAAAATTTTTTGAGCTAACGCTTAGGTTACAAAAGCTTGGCTCACAAAAAGCTCAATTCGTAAAAGACTTAATTGGCAAAAAACCTTAGATTAATCATAATCCTATTGCATCAATATTATAGTTGATGTTTTTTACTATGTATGTTTAAAATTAATACATAATATAAGATATAATAATATGGATACATAATTACATATACAAACTGAGCTAAACTTTAACCGAGTCGAGCCTACCCAAGCTTGACTTAAGCTCAAGCTCGTCAAGATATTGAGCTTTTTTGGGGGCTTAAACTCGACATCCTTGTAGTGCTCAAGCTTGGCTCCTGTGAATCAAGCAAGAGCCAAGCTAGCTCACTTGTTGACAATCCTATTTATAACACCCTTTGGTTTTGGCATAATGGCAACAAGTTCCCTCAAACCTTGGTCATCGCAAACGCCTACCCTATAGTTTGAAACTATGTTATGTTGTAGGAATTAGGGGTTTTATACAAGATGATAAAGAGGAAAGAGAAAAAAAAATGGGTTTAGAAGGTTATGCAAAACTTATAATAAACTAAATACAAAAATTGTCTGTTTTTGATGAACCAAGGCGTGACAATGTCACTTTCCTTGAAACCAAATTCATCCCCTTTGAAATTATATCCGCAGTGTACTGGATCTAGCGGTTATGCTCCAGGATTCAACTGTTTTCCCTTCTAATAGATTACACGGTCATACCAGGCTAAGGACGAAGAACCTTGTTTAGCACTTTACTAGAACTTGAAGAACAAAGTAAAAATTCTGTAGTTGCAGAAATTGTATAAACCTTGAAATCAAAATAGAAAAAAGGGGAGGAAAGCTCTTGTCACACCAAAGGACGAGAGGGCCTTCTTTTATAGTCCAAAAGGACTAGCCATTTGGGCCTTTAATAAGCATAAACGTCTAGTCATTTAATGCTTTGACGTTTGGACCATGAAGGTTCAAAACGCCCACACTAAAAGCAAAAACGATTTTGAATTTAAAGTCAAATAAAACTTAATTTTTCAATTAAATACAAAACCAAAACCGAATTGTAATTGAAGCCTAATTTAAAACTTTATAAATTTGAATCACTTTTTGACGATCCCCCACATGATTCAAAATTGAAATACATACTCAATCAAGTGCTTGAAAGAATATGATGCAGTCATATTTGTGTCTTTTGGATATAACCGTACTTGTCATTTTTCAATACAGTGTCTACAGAGACGAGATGGAATAAATTCTTGAACCTAATATCATTTGTGTAAACAGCTAATACTGAGACCCACATCATACCATACCATAATCTTCTTCTAGCGAGTTGACACATTTAGGCAATGTGTCGTCAGTATTTTCATGAGTGCTCTAGAGAGTCTGCCTAACTCTCAACAGAAACGGCCCATTCACACTCACATAGGTGAAATCCATCAAGTATGTAATTGCAGTTAAATAGACCACCTATAAAGGATATGACTTTATTAAGAGTTTTGAAAACTTATTCTCACACATTGCAATTAGCACTGCACACATCATAGAGATAGGTCATTATTTACTGCTATCGAACTCTTTAAGTGACTTGTTATACCCATCGAACCGATTTCCTGGGATCTCCATTCATGTAGGTTGGATTGCCATCACTGGTAGTTCATTCTAAGGGCTTTAACCCCATCTCCTCATTGTTTCACATACTAACTTCCTAGTTAGTGGTTTAGTTAGAGGATCTGCTAGATTCTTTTCTGACCTCATAAAGTCAATTGTTATGACTCCATCAATAAGTTGATGCCTTAGCTGTTCCTTTCCTTTACTATAGTAGTTTGGCAATCACAATGTAGGGACACAGATAGTATTGGTTTTGTCAATAAAGGAACGTTCGCCAACATGTTTCTAAGTCACTCGTCCTCTCTACCTGTTAGTTCCAAAGCTACAAATTCGGACTCCATAATAGAATTAATATTGCAAGTCTGCTTAATGGATTTTCAGGAAATGGCTCCACCTCCCAAAGTGAACACATAACCACTCATAGAGTTTATCTCATCATTTTCTGTTATCCAATTAGCATCACAAAATCCTTCTAACACAGAAGAAAAGCCAATATAGTGTATGCTATAGTCTATGGTCCCCTTTAAGTACTTCAATAATCTGGATATGGTGGTCCAGTAGGTCGTGTTTGGAGTATGAGTATATCTACTTAATATACTTACTGCATAGGCTATGTCAGGTCTAGTTCAGTTCATCAAATATATTAGACTGCCAATGATTCTAGGGTATACTTTTACCTTTATTTTTACACAAGTGAATACTATAATCATAGGGAGTGTTCACGAGGTTCAATCAAAGTGCTCAAACTTCTTTAAAATATTCTCTACATAGTAAGATTGTGATAAGGCTATACCATTCTCATTGTGTATAATTCTAATGCCTAATATCACATCAGCTTCTCTCAAATCCTTCATATCAAATTTGAAAGTTAAGAATTTCTTAGTGTTTTTCACTACTTCAAGATTTGTTCCCATTATGAGCATATCATCTACATATAAGTAAATAATTGCACCATCATTATTTTCAAATTTAAAATACACACATCTATTAGAATCATTTATCTAATATCCACAAGATACTAGCACATTATCAAAATTTTCATGCCATTGTTTAGGTGCTTGTTTTAATCCATATAGAGATTTTACTATCTTACACACTTTCTTTTCTTTACCTTGTGCTATAAAGTCTTCAGTTTGATTCATGTATATTATTCTCATATTTTAGTACCAAAAATCTATATGTTGAACTATTACTAGCATATCCAATAAAGACACAATCAGATGTTTTAGATCCTATTCTTTCTCTCTAAGGATCAATTAGACCTAGTTTGACTAGGCATCCCCGCACTTTCAAGAATTTGAGGTTAGTAGGTCGACCTTTCCAAAGTTCATAAGGTGTTTTACTTATTTTCTTATGAGGTATATTATTACAAATTACACAAGGGGATAAGATGGCCTCCCCTTTCTTGTTTATTATGATTAATCCTACATTAACTATATATGTGATGATATCATCATCACAAGATCAGATTCACATATTATTTCTCAACTTATCCAATGACTTGGAGAAGAATCCTCACTCAAGGATCTAGCCCTATCTATTTTCTAGGTGTTTCTGCCATAGAGACTCCGATCGCGGTTTGTTTCTCTCTCAATCCAAATATATTTTTGGATCTATTGGATTGGACTAAGATGACTGGGGCAAAACCGTGTAAAACTACAATGTTAAGTGGCAAGATCCTATCTCATTATGAGGATCAATCGCTCTCTGATCCTATGAAGTACTCGTTTACACGACCAGACGTTGCTTTCTCTGTCAACAAAGTCTGCCAATTCATGCACCATCCTACGAAGGTTCACTAGTCCATTGTAAAATAGATTTTGCGATATTTAAAGAATACCATCTCCTTTGGTCTCATGATTCATCGAATGTCATTATTCTCTCTCCAATGTTGTTCAGATATTGATTGGGTCGGCTATCCTACTGCACTTTCCTTAGAAACAACTTACTCTCTTGAACCTCCAAAAAGCAACGGTTGCTCTTTCCGCACATAATCAAAATATCAAGGCTTAGCCAATGCCACAGAAGTTGTTTGGCTTTAGTCCCTTCTTCATGAACTTGGGATCTTTCTTCAGAGTGATCCTACCATTTGGTATGATAATAATGGGGTGAATTACTTTGCTGTTAATCTTTTTTTTTCATGCTCGCACCAAGCATGTTGAAATCAACTACCACTTTATTTGAGACAAAGTCACATGAAAGGATCTCCATGTTTGTTTCGTTTCTTATGTCTACTAGTTGGATGCATGTGCGTTGCATGTGGTGACATTTGGAGAAGTATGCTTTCGAAAGGAAACACATATTATGTGGTACTAAAATATATATAGTTATATATAAACTTCAATCAAGCATAAAAGTTATGCCATGATCATATAAAGTTTTTTAGTACTGATGATGAACCAATTTGTAAATTGAATTGGTCCAATGACAATGTGTTGCGTGGTAATGTCAATATAAAAATATGAATTTTAATTCATTAGAAGATTCCCATTGTCGAAGGGCATTCCTTCGAACCGCTCCTTTTTGACTAAGGGATCCACCTGTGCTGGGATAATCCCTCGAGCTTACTCACTTCAAGGACCAACCTGTGTTAGGATATCTCCTCGAACCGACTCACTTCGAGGAACAACCTATGTTGGGACATTCCCTTGAACTGGCTTCACTTCGAAGACCAACCTGTGTTGGGACGCTCCCTCGAGCTTGCTTCACTTTGAGGACCAACTTGTGTTGGGATGTATCCTCAATCACTCGAATGCGGGATCCACCCTCATTGGATAACCCCTAATCACTTTGAAGTCCACCTGAGCTGGAAAACTTTTCCATCACTTCGTGAACTCACCCGTGATGGGGCATCTTCTTGAAGCCTGCTTTGTCAGGGGTCCACCTGTGCTAGATAAACCCTTGTCGATCTGAGGATCTACTACTCGGGGTTATCTCCTCAAAAATACTACGACTAGGGCCTTGTCTAATAGGACAACCCTTCGAGCCAACATGTGTATCAAAAAGTTGATCACATCTCGAATGAGGATATTTTGAATGAGTAATGCACCACTTCGATATTGTCAATCACTTCACGAGAAGTGACTTAGGGCCTACCACCTCGAGATGGCCAATTCGTCACTTTACATATCTTACAGAAAAGGTTAGTACCCTCGGGGGACAATTCATCATTGTAACCAATTGAGTTGCAGTCTGCCATTTCAAAATAATCAATTCGATGTTCGAGGTAATCATTTCAAATGTTGAGGTAACTAACATAATGTTATCAACTTGGTGTTACGAACCACCCTTCGAAATAACCAATTCAAGATTGCGAACCATTATTCGAGATAACCATCTCGAATTGTCATTCAAGATAAACATTTTGACATCTCAAACCGTTATTCGAGATAACTACCTCGAAGTCTCAAAACTGTCTTTTGAGGTTACCGTCTCAAAACTGTCTTTTGAGGTAACCATCTCGAACCGCAATCAAGGTGGCTACCTCGACGTCTCGAAACTGTCTTCTGAGGTAACCATCTCGAAGTTACAAATCATCCTTTGAGGTAACCATCTCGAATCGTTAATTTGAGATGGCCACCTTGGCGTCTCGAACAGTTATTTGAGGTAACTAGTTCAAGGATACAAAACATTGTTCACAATAACACTTAGATACTACGAATTGCTATCTCCTAAGGAACATTCCCTCGACATCAAATCAACATATCCCTACGTTTAGGATATGAAAATTAAGTGTCAAAGACATACGACATGAATTCTTTACTTAAACAAAGGGGAAAATAAGCAAAGGATTTTAGAAATGGTGGGCCAGAAGGTTAGTCCCATCAAACCCATGTAGGCATTTTCATGTGAATGGACTAATCACCACATAAAGCGTAGTGCACGTTAAGTGTCCTTCATGTCAAGCCCATATCGTATGACCTTACCTAAAACCCATACTTGATTAGACACTTTTTAGTTGACTGATGGGGATATGAGAGAATTTTGGCTATAAAAGAACCAACTATGCACTAAAGAAAGAGACTTCTTCTAAACCTTTGAACCTCTCTGAGATCTTCTGAACTTCCTAGATTTCTGAGAGAAATCCTCTTCGAAGCTTCCTTGTGATGGTCTCTCTGAACATTCTTGATTAAGCTGCTGACTATCCTTCCTTGTTTTCATCTCATTCAATTCACTGAAAGGGGAATCCCTGCATTGGAACGACCAACCCTTGGTTTAGGTCAGTGCAATTCAGGTTATTTCGAACCTTCCATGCTCATGTTGGTAAGTGTTGACTTCCTTTACAATCACATCTTTTCATAATCTCCAGTAATTAACATCTGCTTGTTATATTAATCATTTACCGGTTTGAGCATCACTAGTATTGGTAGTGTTTGTGTCATGCATTTACTTCGAAAAGATTTATATCTTAAGCCTCATTGATTTCTTCTAACGCAATGCATGTGCAGTTGTTAGAGCTACTATTTTCATTTATCTTTGTAGTTTTAGGAAATATAAACTTATACGGCCTTTGAAGACAAGTAGCCATGGACTTCATATATTCATTAATGTTGTTTTCATGCAAGTATTATAGCCTTGCAATTATAAATACTTGTAAAAAGTGATTTAATAATAAATATAACCAGTATTTGTATACTTGTAATTAGCGCAATGTGTCTATTGTTGATTTTAAT
>JAUPMG010102911.1:0-12237 GCA_031762675.1 Pachysandra terminalis | reverse complement strand
TTTCTCAGGAATATGAACTTTTACCGAAGCTCATCTGACAAGAACAACTTGTAAGATTCTTTTGATATTTTCTAATAGTTGTAATAGCCTCTACAGTTTACTAGTGAGACAAAAATAAGTCTAGAAAAAAAGATGTTAATTCCTCACTCAAATGTGTTAATTTTTGAGCTTTAACTAATATATCTTTAACAATGGGATCTGAAGTGAACATAGGTTCAGATATGGTATTTTTTGGTTCCCTCACCAAGGGGGAGAATTTCTCTTTAGTAATTGTCATCTTTAATTGTGGGATTTTCATTTGACATTACTTAGTTAAATTTTTCTAATAATTCTAAGATTTTCTGATCCTTGCATTGAATCAGAGGAGGATGCCCGGACTCTTTCAAGTGTCCAAAATGTGAGTATATAATCCTGAGATCAAAATAGAATGAATTTCCTTTCAATTCATTTTTCTGGTTAATAAATTAGTTTTGGAAATCTTGTTCATTGTTTCAATGGAAAGGCAATATGGGAATTGGTGGGTGTTGCAAGGGGGTAAGGTTGTCGAATTCAAATTTGACCATAATTCTTGGATCAAATATGATTTAGAAATGGATTTAATTTAGCTCAAAACAGCAAGAAGAAATGCCATTAACTATCAGAGCAAACTATTAGGTCTGTGCCCTTTGATTTGAAATGTTTAATTTTTTTTAAAAATTCAATTCGTTGTATGACTCCTAAATTTTTTAACATGGATATTTCCAATAATAAAAGCTCAAAAAGAAGTTGCAGCTTCAAAGTGAACTAAGATTAGTAAGCACACCAAACAAAGAATATGGACTTATATCCTTGATCTTGTAACATCCACATTGAAGTGAGTTTTTTAATTTGCACTTTGCTAGTTTTGTTAGCTTGACTTATATTTTTACATTTTTGTGTGGCAGATTGGCATTCTGTTTATATAAATTGTGGTGGAAATGATGTTCCTGTCAACACTGTCACATATGAAGGGGATGCAAACATTCAAGGTGGTGCTGCAAAAAGTTTTACAAGTGAAACTAATTGGGGATTTAGCAACACTGGAGACTTCATGGATGATGATACGGATGGAGCTACATTTATTGAGTCAGCAAAATCTACACTCTCAATGAAGAACTCTGAGCTGTACACCAAAGCACGCATTTCTCCTCTCTCTCTTACTTATTTTGGATTTTGTTTAGAAAATGGGAGTTACACTGTAAAGCTCCATTTTGCGGAGATATTATTCACAAATGATACAACATATAACAGCCTAGGAAGACGCATATTTGATATTTATATTCAGGTAATTACTCGTATGGTCAAAAATATATTTTTGTTAGGTTATGGAAAAAATTTACGTAGACTCATTTTCTTGCAGGGAGAATTAATTTGGAAGGATTTCAACATCGAAGATGAAGCGCACGGGCCTGGTATAGAAGTTATAAAAATATCGAATGCGACTGTGAATGATGGTACTCTTGAGTTCCACTTTTACTGGGCTGCAAAAGGGACAACCTGCATCCCCCGTAGAGGAAAATATGGTCCTCTCATATCAGCCATTTCTGTAGATCCCAGTAAGTTCTACGACTTCCTTATTTTGACTGATATTTTTGAGTTTAATATTGGTAACATTGATTATGTCCATAATGAATTGAACTAAAGAAGATATAGATATATTTTCACTATCAATACTGAAGCAACAAAGGTGAAGGAAAAAACATTCTTCCTATGAACCCCAGTTTGGGTAATTATCAGCCAATAATTAGCCAATTCATCCACATGACAGAACGAGATGTTCGTGCCAGTGGTAATATCCCTAGCCAAACATACCAGGTGAGCTAACCTCTAGGAGCACTCTTAATTGTGTGGCATTGAATAAAAAACAGACGAGAGTCACCCTCCACCTGAATTGACAAAAAACCAAGGAATCTAGCCTCTTGAAGACCAGAAACCAAAGTGAACATCTTTTCTCTAATGGCAAAACCGTAGGAATCTAGCCTCTTGAAGACCAGAAACCAAAGTGAACATCTTTTCTCTAATGGCAAGACTACCATCCTCTAAAGGTCCAGAGAAAGCATGTAAGGTATGACCCATAGAATCCCAAAAGATAATACCAAAACTAGACAGGCCCAGGTTACCCAAAGAACAGCCATCAAAATTGAGTTTAATCACTCCTTCGCAAGGAGGATGCCAAACCCAAACTCTCCTCTCAAGCCTAGGAGAGAACTCTGCAAACATAGACCAGCCTTTCGTAATCTCGGAAAATGAAAAATCCTAGGACTCTGGAAGGGTACTCGGCCATGAAGCATGCAACACCCTCACTGAATCAATGATAGTCTGCTCATCAGATACCAAATTCTCAAAGATAAGGTGGTTCCTTTCTTTTCAAATAGACCAAAGAATGGCGAAGAAAAGAAAGGAATACATGAATCTTCCCCTAACACCCAAACCTGAGAATCTCCACTGCTTCAGAAGGGCTCCAATCGAACATGGTATCACCAAGATACCCCAATCAATGAGAAAGAAGCCCCATAATCATGTCACCAACTTACAGTGTAAGAAAATATGATCAATGGACTCGCTCTGCCTCGAACACAAGAAGAAAATATATGCAGAGACACGGCTTTGTGTTTTCCATCTCCTCTAGAGGACATCCATAGTGTTGATCTTACCCATAACAATAGTCCAGACAAATGCTTTAACTTTCAAGGAACAAATGCTTCCAAATGTGACGAAACAATCTTTGGAGGACAAGCACTGCTATCACCCCTAATAGAGGAAAAGAAAGATCCAGTCGAGAAAGAACCACTAGGGTGAGGCATCCAGATATCGGTTCCGATTGGGAAATAGAAACTTCTTTAATGAACTCAAACAATTCACCCAACTCTACCCTATCCATTGGATGTAGGTCCTTGTGGGAAGAGATTCCAACCTAACCAATAAAGCGTTATGCAGCTTCTCTCCCTTACCAGGGCTAAGGGGAGAGGCTATACATCAGGGAGCTGCACTCTTGGATTGACAAGAGCGAAGCCTTTTGATGGACTGCCAATCTGAGAAGAAAAGAAAAATGAACAGCTAGGATCTGCTTACCCCACCAAAGGTCAGACCGGAACCTAATATGAGACCTTGATCGCAAACTGACCTAACATGAGGACTAAAAACTGAGGCAATCAAGGAAATGGATTTCCAAGGGCTGCCTCTGTGCTCCTTTGCATTTGGGTTCAAGTCCCATCCATGTTCATGTTTGCCATATTTACTCACAATGACTTTATGTCACAAACTCTCTCTACCACAACCACTCGTCATTTATGTCGAATTGGAATATTTGGTGATATGCAAGTTGAGATCCCTCCCACAAAAAAATCATGTTGGATCCTCTCAATTATCTGGATTACTTGTCCTGGAGCCCTAAAAAGGGAGAGATAATTCATTGGTAAGCTAGCCAAGGACACTTGATAAGAGTAATATGAGCTCCTAATGACAGATAATTATTCCTTTTCCTTGTGGTGAATCACTCCATTTTCTCAATGATCTGTAACCAAAATCCATACCTCCTAGGGTTATCTCCCAATGGAAGCCCCTAGGTATCTAAGAGGCCAGTCAACTAATACACACCCTAACATATCAGCACACGATCGGAGAATATCCGACTTACATGGATACCAACCAAACTGCTTTTTTCTAGATTGACCTTCAAACCAGACATCATTTCTGAACACTGCAGAGTACACAATCCAAAAGATCTGATCAACAGAAGGCTCAAAGAGTATGATAGTGTCATCTTCAAACTGAAGATGTGAAACTGGTACCTGATCCTTTGCCACCCTGAAAACTTACCTAAACCTCTCCCCTCAACTTTATCCAACCGACAACTAAGAACATCACTCACTAATGTAAACAACAAGGGAGACATAGGGTCATCCTACCTAAAACCTCTAGATGATGGGAAAAAGCAGCCACACTCCCATTCAAAATGAAAGAGAGGATGACATTACTAAGACAACCCCTAATCCATTTCCTCTATCTAACCTCAAATCCCTTACACTCAAGCACTGAGTCAACAATTTTGCTCAACCCTATCGTAAGACTTTTTCCAAATCTAGTTTACAAGCCAAGCCTCCTACTCCAACTCAGAACCTCTCCTCTACACATTCATTTGCAACCAAAGTACCACCAATGATCTGCCTTCTCTGTCTAAAAGTACTCTGATTGAAGTCAACTAATGCAATCACCTCTTTCAATCTTAAGGTAAAGGACTTCTATAATGATTTTATATAAACTAGTCATGAGACTAATCAACCTAAAATCCTTTATTTCCACTCCACTATCAAGAAACTCCCCAAAAACCTCCATTAAATTTGATTTAATTACACCCCAACAATCTTGATAAACTGCTACAGAGAAACCATCTGATCCCAGGCTTTAGCCCTATCCAAATCCATAACTGCCCTTTTCACCTCCTCAAAACTTCTCTCCAACCATCTTCCCAACTCCTCACTAATCCTTGAAGCATCTACTAAATTAATCTTTAAACATAAATCTTGCTTTGCTTGGTACAGATTCTTGCAGAAGCAAGAGGGGGTAGACTCCGTACTCCCTTTCCTCTACCATCTTCCCATCAAACAACAATGTATGAATCATATTCTTTTTTCTTCTCCTATTGGTAATCCTTTGAAAGAATTTGGTATTCTCATCCCCTTCTTTGATCCATAGGACCCTGGACTTTTGTCTCCAACACACCTCTTTCCAAAGGATGTCCTCCAACTCACTTTTCTGCACCTTCCTTTTATTTACTTCATGAGTCTCCAAATTTGTCGTTTCTTCTTTCTTATTAAGCCTCCTAATCTCTTATAAACTCAGTTACTTTTAGCATAAGGGGTGTTTTGTGATAGACACGCAACATGATCTGAAAGGATCTTATGGTATGGTGTAACGCTCAGCAAAGGACTTATGCGTCCTTTCCTCAGCATGACCAGATGACATATGGAGCATTCGCAAACGGGTATTGTACCCGTTTCCAAGTGCTATTGGAGGCTCATGGGTTGGGCTTGGATGGGGATCATTGAGGCTTGTGGTTTGGTGGGCGTGGATGGGTAGTCTGCTCCTCTCTTATCTAAATATACATACCATGAAGGTCCGCCTTCATGGAAGTTAATCAAGATAAGGGAATGGCCGGTAGGTTCGATATGGAGGATCGGATATGTGGACTGCGTCGCCAACACTTGTGGATGGCGACGTAATCTGAGATGGTTTGGGGAGCGGGTGTCACCTATAAATAGGGGTCTCTCACTCACTTTGAGGATATACGACACAATTCCGGACATACGGAATTGATCACTAGAGATCTTACGGTACATCCTCTTATATCCTCCTACCGTCCTCGTCCTTCCTCACTCCCATAACCCTCTTTACTCCTCAAATCTCTGCGGATCCTTTGACATTTGTAAGATCTGAACCTTTGGTTTGGACACCATCATTTGCGCACACATTTTTGGCAAATCCATTGGGGAACCTTCAATCTCTAAACTTCTGGATCTGACTGAAATGGCTCCAGCCTTCAAGAACACCGGAAATACTTCCGGCACACCAGTTTCAAACGAACCTCCAGACAAGGTTTACAATGTCGATGTCGCCTGGCATGTTGCCAGGTGGCTCAGGCGACATGGGGGAAAAAAGGGGAAACCAAGGTTTCAAAAAAATTGAAATTTTCCCCCATTCGCCGATGTCACCGACATGTTGCCCATGTCGAGAGACATGGGGAAATATTGAAAAAATTTTAAATTTTTTTTCCATCTCGCTGACATCAGGGAAAATTGACACAGCGATTTCCCTTGATGTCTTGTGTCGCCCAGGTCCAAAATGGTGACATGTCGCCGACATTTATAACACTGCCTTCAGCAAATGCGAGTGAAGGAATCAGGCAAGACACGAGAGGAGTGCATCCTGAAGCTAATTTGGATGCTCAAAATGCTGTTTTTATCGAACAATCTGATTCAATTGCCGTCATGCAAGCTTGTTTGTTGCAGCTGCAGCAATCACAACAGCAGATGCTGCCATTGCTGCAGAGTCTCATTCCAAAGGAAACATAAAAAGAACCTGCGATTCCCGAGGAGAATCTACCGAACGAAGGAATTACTAGTTCTGGACATAACTCAGCATTGCATAGCTTTGGGAAAGCTGCAACAGAGCAGCAAGCAGCGGATATATTTCTAGAGAAGAGGTCAATGACTTGCTGGAAAGAGAGAAAGTGAGGTTGACTTAAGATCTGTCAGATTTGGATGTCCGACCGTCCTATTCAGCACATTTCACCAATAAACCTTTCCCGGTAAGATACACTACTACTTTTATTTCCGGTCTATAATGGAAAAGGAAGCACCAAAGAGCATTTATGGTGATTCCAAGATATCATGGGACAATTTGTGTCCAATGAAGAGTTGAAACTACGAGAGTTTCCAAAGTCCTTGACAAGATGAGCGTACACCTGGTACACCAACTTACCTGCCGGATCTGTGAAAGATTGGGCAGATATGGCCGTTCAATTTTACAAGTTCTTCTTGGTGGAAGATACAATCCCTTTATTCGATCTGAGTCGCAAGCGGCAAAGATCATCAGAGGATCTTATCAAGTATGTGAAAGGATTTCGAGATCTAGCGGCTGACTACGATGAAGTCATGGCAGAGGAAAAATTGGTTCAGTTATGTGTAGCTGGTATGGTAAGGGACTACAGGTCCTACTTGGAAAATTTTAACATCGAGAGCTTGTCTAAGCTATACAATGTGGCAAGAAGGACCAGTTATTCAGTAAAGAAACCAACGCGGATAAAAACGTTTTCAAATCTGGAAAAAGGAGTGTGGTTCAAGTAATGGCTACATAAGATTCAAAAAGAAAAAAAGTGAAGTGATAAGGAAGTTAAGGAATCACCAAGCAAGTCGAGGCCAGAAGAGCCGCCACCTTTTCGATGCAGCATGGAAAGCATTGAGGAACTATTGGAACAATGGATTAAGGACGGTGTGGTAAGACTCCGACGGTAGATCAAGAGCCTACGCTGGAAGAGGAGAAGAATCTGAGATTCTTTGAGTTTCATTGCCAAATAAGGTACTCAACAGAAGGATGTTGGACCTTGAGAAGGATCTTTGATACGAAACTCAACAAGGGAGACATCGAACTAAGGGATGGCGATACTTTGATACATAGAAATCCTTTACCACCTCACAAGGATGAAGGAAAAGGGAAAGAAATGGCGGCGATGGCTTGCATGGCGAGCTGTCGGGATGCTGAAGGCTATGATCCCAAGTTCCCCGCCTACGAAGAACAAATACAGAGGGGAATGCAACCGGAAACCTATGAGCAATTTCAGGAGGTTAGGGAATGGCGGGAACAGGCGATCTTACAAAATATTAAGTTCAATAAAATTTTCAATGAAATAGGATTTAGCCAGATTGCCCAAGTAAACATGACGAAGGCGAGCATAGCGGAGGAGTATGGTGAAGAGCGTTTCGAAGCTACTGGCGATTTGTCGCGAGAATATGATCAGGTTATTGACACCATCACATTCTCTGAGGAAGATAGAATGGATAAGACATGTCACAAAAAACCCTTGCGTGTGACGGCACAGATAAATGGAGTGGAGGTAAAAAGGGCTTTTGTTGATGGCGGGGTGTCACTTAACCTCATTTCATGCATAACCTTGCAAGCGGCAGGTATTTCCGCCAAAAGGATAGTTCATGATCTGTGAGCGATAACAGGATTCAACAACTCATAGCAACAAACTCTGGGGTATGTTATGATGGCTGGACCTTTGAAAGGTATGCATCCGGTGCACATCATTGAGGCGGAAACTTCCTACCGTATATTGCTAGGAAGAAAATGGATTCATGACTACGATACAGTACCTTCAACGATACACCAATGCGTAAAGGCTAAATGAAAGGGACGTCTTGTGCGGATATCTGCCACCAAAGTGCCTTTTGCACGAAGGGAACAACACCTAATGGAGGCTATGTTCTTTAAAGAAATTGCGGAGGATGGAGAAACTGATATATCCCTGACGCGGGTGATTCCTTTGCCTAATTGGGATGCATTTGAAGAATCATCCATCACTTCGGAAACAAAGGCGTCAAAAAGGGCACTGAAAAGGGTGAAGAGTCACGTTAAGGATAACCCTAAATATGTGTAGTCTATAAGCCCAACGGTAGGACGGTCTATCGGTTATAGCAATCAAAGGGGAAATCTGAACACACCTCGGTCCAGCAGAAGGAACCCTTCCCCGAAAAAGAGGGATTTAGCAACGATGGGATGGCAATGGAAGTAAAGGAACTTGAGAACGAGGTCACTAATGCGAGGGAAGCTCTTGAAAAATTGCAGGATAACAACAAAGCTGTGGATGGAAAATTGGAAGAGGTAAACCTCGAAGATGAGAGGAATCGTAAGCCGGTGTTCATTAGTGCTTCACTCAATCTGGAAGAAAAGGAGAAGACTACAGTTTCTCCGTGAATTTCAAGGTGTATTTGATTGGAATTATGACGAGATGCCAGGGTTGGACACGAAGTTGGTTACTCATCGTCTCAACATTGGTGCCTCAATCAAACTAGCGAAACAATCACAGAGGAAATTTCATCCGGATATAGAGTTGAAAATAAAGGAAGAAGGGGAGAAATTGCTGAAAGCTAAATTCATGGCACCAATTCAACACTCGTATTATTTGGCTAAATAGTCCCTGTCAAGAAGAAGAATGGACAAATAGGGTCTGTGTAGACTATAGAGAACTCAATAAGGCATGCCCAAAAGATGAGTTCCCTCTGCCCAATCTTGATTTATTGGTGGATGCCATTGCTTGCGATCAGATATTTCTTTCATGGATGGATTTAGTGGGTACAATCAAATTAATATGGCTACTCAAGATGCCATCAAATTAGGATCGAAAGTATGAATGGTCACAGGAATGCCAAACAACTTTTGCCAAATTGAAGGAATTATTGAGCAATGCTCACATTATGGAGACGCCAGCAAAAGGAAAACCTCTAAAATTGTATTTGGCGGCATCGGATAAGGTGGTGGGAGTGCTTTTAGCTTAAGATGATGATGATAGAATGGAAAGGCCTGTTTATTACAAATGCAGAAAGCTCAGAGGTGCCCAAACGCGCTATTTGAGGGTTAAAAGAGCGTGCTTGGCGCTAATACACTCAACGCAGAAGTTGCGACATTACTTGATGGTGCACAAGGTACACTTAATGACGAAGTCGAATCCTGTGAGGTATTTGCTTACTCAGCCCATAATGTCGGGAAGGATTGCCAAGTGATTGATGATGCTTTCTGAATATGACATAACAAGCGTAACCTCGACGACAATAAAGGGGCAGGCTGTCGCTGATCTGATAGCACAATTCTCAGGGGAAGATTGCTTCCAGCCATATGATACGTTGGAGGATGATATTTGTATGATGGATGAAGGTATGGAACAATGGACGTTAGCCTTTGATGGATCCTCCACCGCCACTAGAGGAGGTTTAGGAACGGTTTTACTATCGCCATCGGGTGAGGAAACATCAGTCTCTTTTAGGTTGGAATTCCCGTATACCAGTAATACTTCAGAGTACGAAGCTCTTCTGGTCGGACTCACTATGGCGAGGCATATGGGGGTTAGGTGAATAATCATAAGAGGAGGTTCAAATCTGTTCATTAAACAAATGATAGGAAATTTTGCCGTGAAGGATGCTACATTGGCGTTTTATCGGGTAAAAGCTCAATAGCTATTACAGGGGTTCTATAAGGTCTATTTCAAGCATGTGCTCAGGACTGGGAATAGACATGCGGATGCATTGGTTACATGGCATCTAAAATCCAATTTGAGGGGGTGGTCAAGGTAATTGAGATTAAAAAGAAGCATGCGCCATCATTTGAGGAAAAGACTCTAAGTCATACAGGAAATTCACTTAGGGGAATGCGGAGAACATGAAGGAAAATCCAGGCTATTGTAGAATATTGGCCTACTATGGAACCAGATGTCGTTGAGTTTGTTAAAAAAATGTTGTAAGTGTCAATTACATGCGGGAAGGATACATGCGCTACAAGGTGAACTGAAGTCTATTGTCACGCCATGGCCGTTTCACATAGGGGGTTTGGATTTGGTAGGACCCATACGTCCGAATTCTAGAAGGTATGGATACTGAGTCATTGACTGCTATGGAGCATTATACCATATGGGTGGAGGCTATTCCACTCAACAAGGCGATAGGAGCCGCGATGGCTAATTTGATCCGGGAAAACATAATACATCGGTGTGGCATCCCAGCGCAGATTATCACAGACAACGAGACACCATTTGTCAATGGAGATGTCAAATCTCTTACGGAGGATTATGGGATGACGCAATTCAAGTTGACACCGTATTATCGTAAAGGGAATGGACAAGCGGAAGTTACTAACAAATGCTTATTGAAAATTCTGAGCAAGATGGTAAAAGACCGCGGCAAATTATGGCATGAGAATTTGTTGATAGCGTTAGGCGTATATAGGACATCGCCACGAACTGGCGCTACCATGGTGATTAAACTCGGGGATCGGATCGGGATCGTGCTCGGCCGATCCCGTGTTGGATCGGCGATCTAACTTGGGATCGGCCGAGACGGACCATCTGAAATTAATTAAAAAAATAAAAAAACCCCAACTTGGTTCGATCCCGAGATGGATCGCCCGATCCATCTCGGGATCGGACCGAGTCATACAGTTTCGTGTTATATGTGTATCGGATCCAACTCGGGGATTGTCCCGGTCCGATCCTTTACACTATTGGCGCTACACCATTTTTGTTGGTATATGGATCGAAGGCGGTTTTACTTGAGGAATTACAATTAGAAAGCGCCAGAGTGTTAATGGCCAGTCAAGTAACTACTAAAGAAAGGCAAGAAAATAGGAATATGGAATTGCAATTGATAGAGGAAAAAGGCTGAAGAACATGCTCAAATTTACAAGAAAAGGTTATATAGAGCCTATAATAAGTATGTTCGAAAGAGAGGTTTTGAGGAGGCGATACGGTTCTGTGAACAACCATTCAAATCTGCAATGGACCTTCACTGCCAAAATTCGCACCAAAATGGGAAGGGCCTTACATCATACTTGAAAGATATGAATCAGGGTACTACAGATTGATTACGTTGGATGGCGAAGTGGTATACAGTCCCATCAATGGGAAATGGCTCAAAATGTATTATCCTTGAAAAAAAAAATTTATAGAATTTTTTTCCCTTTAATCACCGTCTATTCGAAAAGGGGGAGGGGGAAGATTTACACATGGATAGATTTGGTCTTATCTTTTGTAAAAATGAAAGAGGGGAAGTCGAAATCACAGAAAGAACCACAAATCGACTCCCAATGGACAGAAAAATTTATTCGGCACGAATATCCTCTTTTCCAGATAGTTCTTCCTATCATCTAAGAAAGATGAAGATCTCTCTAAAACATTCTTGGCGGCAGCAATTCTGGCATCATCGCGACGAAGGAGGTCCGAATTCTTCTTGATTTGGGAGGTAGCCATCTTTGCTCCCTCTTGATCTAAAAGGAATAACTGATCACACAGAAGTGCAGATAAAAACTCAACAATAGCACGTAAAAGTACGTTTTGACCTAGGAACGGATTGGATTGTCACATCTCTGTAACCAATTGGAGTTCTCACTTTTCAACATAGCATTGATAAGCTAGATTCAAAGCTGCGCAACCAGCAAGGACTGCATCTAATAGCTTGTAATTGGGAAAGAAGCTAGAACCACACAAAACGAGTATGAGATAGAAGAAGTTCAAGTGAACAAATGTCAGCTTCAAAAGAAAAGGTGGCAATCTCTTGGAAGAAGAAACATGATTTCTCCCCACTCTGAGCAGTTGGAATTCACTAAAGGAGGTAGGGGTAAATCATCAATAACTCTGGATATATGTATATATGTTGAAACGAATTTAGAAACCCATACGCTATTGTGGCAAGTCACTTGGCCAGTCATGGACTAAATGTTCTATAAAAAGATTTCCGTCCCAATAATGGTGTCCAAGGGCATGCAAAACGTCTGAGCCAGATGAAGAACTCGGGGAATATTTGGAAAGGAAAGCCATGATGGAAGAAGGATCAAAGGAAAAGTCAGAAAATTAGAAGAAGAGAACTCGTGAAGCGAAATATGCTAAATTGAAGCTTTTATATAGTCGAAACAAAGCAAAAAAAAAAAGTGCCGAGGGGGGGGGGGTCGGTATCC
>JAUPMG010102900.1:0-12237 GCA_031762675.1 Pachysandra terminalis | reverse complement strand
TGGCCACCTGATTTGGTGGAGAAAATTTTAGCATTGCCTATCAATTCTCATCTGTCCAAGGATAAACGTGTGTGGGCGGCTCTCTTCAGGCAAATTCTCGGTCGCATCGGCCTATAATGGGCTTACTCGACTTGATGATGAAGCTCTTTCATCTTCTTGGCTCCACCTTTGGCGTGCGCCATGTGCTCAGAAAGTTAAATTTTTTGCTTGGAAGTGTCTTCATAATGGGGTCACTACCAATGATGTTCTACTACGTACTGGTCTTCCTTTACAAGACTGCCCTCTTTGCAACGACGCTCCGGAATCAGTTCACCATCTGTTCTCGGAGTGTTGCTTTTCCAGGGCCCTATTTTTTGGGTTCACTGGTGGCCACCTTGGCATTGGTGGCTGCCTCGAGAATAGTTTGTCTGCAGCTATTTTCTTTTCATGGGAGTTTCCTGATCCTATTCTCAATCCTTTGGCTTTTCTTTTTAATTTTATATGGACTATTTAGAACTCTAGAAACAAGGTTATTTTTTATGGTTGCATCCCACTAATTGATTCATCTTTAAATTTTTTAAAGGTTCTACAAAAGGATACACGCCAGCTCTTGGATTCAAGTGAAAAGCTCATTGGTCGGAGAGCTAAGGAGACTATTTTTGTTATCTGGAAAGTGCCTTGTGAAAATTTCGTCATGTTGAATTTCGACGGCGCTGCTAAGGGTGCTCCTGGTAAATCTGGTGCTGGGGGTTTATGTTGAGATTCAAGTGGTCGTTTTCTCTGTGGTTTTGCGCTTCTGCCTGTGTGGAAGGGTTAAAAATGGCTCTTCATTCTAGTTTTAGTTCTATTGAGATTGAGGGGGATTCGAGTGTGGTCATTCAACTGTTACAATTTCGTCTCGGTGACTCGGCTTGGCGGATTGAAGGCCTTATGGTTGAAGCCCGTCTTTTGATTAGTCGTTTTAGGGATGTTAGATTCTTTCATTGTTTTAGGGAAGCAAATTTTGCCGCTGACTGTTTGGCAAATTGTGCTGTTGCTGAGGAGCGTTCTTGTTTCTGGAACGTCTCTTCCCCACCTTGTCTTGTGCAGACTCTTTTTGACGACTTTATGGGTCGTGCTACGGCCCGTGAAGTTGTCATTTCATAATATAATTTTACTATGTTTTTTTTACCGAAAAAAAAAAATCAATGTAAATCATAAATAAAATTTCACTTGCAATTATATTTTTTATTTTTTATTTTTTTATTTTTTTCTGGACAAAGTTCAATTTCTAAGGTCTCTTGCCCTTTAACTTTTTGTTTTTGGGACGAAGTTCAATTTCTAAGGGGTCTCCTCCCATACCTGAAAATGGCAGACAAGGTTCACTACTGATATGATTATGGCATATAGTGGACTCACCCAAGTTCTAGGCATACCCACTGAGATAGACAGGGAAAGGGTAACTCCAGTTCGGCCCACTTGTATTCTTTCTCCATCACAGCCTACTTTGGTACGTCTTGTAGGGTACTTCGAGTCCAACTAGTATGGGGGACAATATATTAGGATCTTAGCTCAAGCCAAGGTGCCCAAACATATAGTAGTAATAAATGTTGTTGTGGGTAAGGTAGAGGATGGAAGATTGATATAACAATTAATTATTTATTATTATTATTTTTTTGGTATTTCCGTATTGGTGGTCACTCAACTACTCCTTTCTTTTTTGATAACCGAGGTGTCTGGGTCAGCTTGCGCGCACCACGACTAATATCTGCCCCCCCTCCCCACACACACACACACACCACGACTAATATCTGCCCCCCCCTCCCCACACACACACACACACACACAAATTGAATCACACCAAAATTGAACCCCAAACTTGGTGCTCAACCACTCCATACAGAGGAGACATGGAATTGAACCCTCGAACCTCCCCACCTCATCCCTCTTTTGAGGGATGTCCTACCAAAGTCCCAAAGACTATAACAACAACAACAAAAAAATAAATTAACAACAATAATAACAACAACAACACCACCAAAATAAATGTTTTTGGGATAATGTAGAGGATGGGAGGTTGATATAACAACAACAAAATGTTGAAATAATACGATGCAACAAACCACGGCAGTAAAATTACGGTGATAAGTAAAAAAAGATTAGTTAGGACATCTTCCATAATTAGACTTTATTGCATCATGTCATTTACGGAAGATGTCCTAACTAATCTTTTTTTACTTATCCCTGTAACTTTACAGCCGCGGTTTGTTGCATCGCATTATTTCAATAGGGCACCCTAGTATAAGATCAAGATAATAATTGAAGATGTCCTAACTAATCTTTTTTTACTTATCAGTGTAACTTTACAACCGCGGTTTGTTGCATCGCATTATTTCAATAGGGCATCCTAATATAAGATCGAGATAATGATTCAGGATTTATGTCATAAGAGATTTAGCAAAAGTTTTACGAGCTACTGACTTAATAATACAATATCCACTTTCTTTACTGTGACTCAGGATCAACAATTTCCAAAAAATATGACAATACAAAATAAACTTAACCAAAATGCCACACACACACACACACATATATATATATATATATATACACAATGAGAAGTTAAAGCAGCAGATGCATGCTTATGGCTGGCATTCTCCACTTGGAAGGAAAGGCCACATATAGTAGTGCCTTTACTTATCCCCCGAAAACAAAGCTTTTCCTCATCAAACAATCTTGAAAACAACTAAAAATACACAGACCAACATGAGTGGCAGTATCATGAACTTATTATGCAGATCTTTGAGGCATATATTGAAATAATGAAATGGGAAGTGCAGACAAAAGGAGTTGGAGTACAGACTTATTTTAACACTTTCTACCGTCTTTTTTTGGCCATGATTCACTAAATACCTTTACATACTGTTTGGATTATCTTGGAATCAAGATGATGGATGCATGTGCAGTATTGGCCATAGCCTATCTGTGTTATGCAAATGGCAAACAGGCAGATCAGCGAATACCCACTATCATATATTGTGCTCCTACTTTAGGATCATCTCCATAGGCAAACCTCAGTTCAGTTGGAAGATTCTATCTATTTGTTTTATCATTTTTGGATCATAACCCTAAATTGGGGCCTAAAGTTGGTCAGACAGGACCTAAATAGTGTGTAATTTGGTCGGTTTGATTCAGTTTAGTGGTCAAACTAAAACCAAAATCAAACCGAATTACATTGCACTAAACCAAGAACCCAACCAAATCGAAATAGAAACCATGGTAGAAAACCGAAAACCAAACCAAACTACAATGAACAATACCAAAACCTGAACTAAATCGAAAATTTCGATTTTTCGGGTTCGGATGGACAAAATTAATGGGAGTTTCTATACTACACATACACACTTATATATATATAATCTACTTAGTTTTTTTGGTTATGTTTGGTTTAATTAAAGCCTTAACCATAAACCGAACCAAATTAATTCAATTTTTTGTTTTCTAGACCACAACCAAATCAAAATGAAAAAAAAAAAATGGTTTGATTTGTTCAGTTTTCGGTTTAGACCAAACCAATTGACACCCCTAGTAAATACTCTTAGCAAAACCACATTACAGACAAAAACAAAAAAAGGACATTAAATGAACAAGGGTGTCATATATAATAAATAATTACATTCTATACCAAAGAATATTAGTTATAACCCATTATTCATTTACAATTATTATTTTTTTTGGAATTGAAATGATACATGGGTATTTTGCAGTTATTGGGACCATTTAATTAATTTAGGATAATTCTCAAGACATCTATCCTTCTTCCAAAGCCCAACTGCTCCATATTCAACAGATTGAATGAAGCCAATTTATCTTCCCCTTCAAAGCTACCTTCTCAGGTACATGTACCAAAAGTAGTGCTCAAATCACCTCAATCATATATTCATGTGTGTGTGTTTTTAGAAAGATTCTTTTCCTTCAATACAAGATTAGTAAATCTCCCAAAACATAATTTACTTAAAAAGAAAAGATATTTTTTTTACTGTTATTAGTTATGGGCCAGGACTGTCAATGATCTGGACCATCTTGGTCCACTGTAAACCTTAGCTAGGCTTACAATGGGCTTAGATATGATGGTCCATGTTGATGCGAAACGGTGTTTGAAAACCAAGACGAGAACAAGCCCGATATGGGCCCAACTTAAATTTGGTCCAACAGAAGATTGGATATCTAAAACTTGAGGATTCAAGGAAGACAGGCCTACAGTTGCTTTAGCCTCCTCAGATTACTATAGAATATCTTAAATTTGGTCCAACAGAAGATTGGATGTCCAAAACTTGAGGATTCAAGGAAGACAGGCCTACAGTTGCTTTAGCCTCCTCAGATTACTATAGAATATTACAATTACCCCGTTTTGATTGGGGTAGAATATTACAATTACCCCGTTTTGATTTGGGGGGGGGTGGTTTAACAAACCTCAAGGAGTCTTAAGTGCAAGTGGTCAAAATTATATACACATAATGTATATCACTCCAAAACATAAGAGCTTCTATCTATATCTCCTTAACCTTAAAGTAGTAAAGATTGATCAGCTGGTTAGGTATGCTTGAGTCTGCAAGTAAACAAGAAAATAAAAACTCATCAAAGTGTCTCCCTCTTATTTATAAACTGTTCAATGTGTAGCAGCTAAACTATTTTTTTTTTTTTTTGATAATTAACAACATTTATTAATCATCAAAGTGAGATATGTACAAACGCTATCCAAAAATAATCACAAATTGTGATTGAGAAAAGAAGAAAAAATGAGTAAACACTACACTATAGCATCTTTTATGTCACATCCCAAAAACTCTCATAAGGAGATCCCGAAATAAATTAGCTCTCGAAACACGAGTTCTAGCCAATTCATCTGTCTCAATATTAGCAGTTCTACGAACTTGAATAAAAGATATCCTTAATCCTTGACTCAGAAACCTCACAATCCTAACCAAATGCGCATACCTTCAAAGATAAACAACATTTGGAGACATCCATGAAATAACCGAAGATGAATCCCCTTCTACCTAAATGATCTCCAACATGCGACAATTGTGAGACTCAGAAGGATTATAAGAAAATGGAAAATAGTTTAATACCCGGATTGGCTATTTGTTATGTATCCGTCACCATTTAAATCAGGACATGTCTGTTTTGCATGGCACCGATCACATGTCATGTGATAAATGGTGTTTGAGTACATAACAAATACCTTCTCGAAACATAAAATTATTTTCCCAAGTCAAACTCTCCCACGATTTATCTTTTAGAATCGAGTTATTTAACTCTTATTGTAATGCATTTTACTTTTCTTCATTAATTATATAAGTGCAGTGTCATCCTCTAGTAATTTATGATTATTAGAAGGTCAACCGAAAGATTCCCATAATCTGTTTTGTCTCTTATATTACGTTCTGATCTACGGCAACCCAGTTGGTATCTTGCGGAGTTTGAACTCACAGATTTGAGAGGGTGTGATCAACAGAAGTGTGAATATATATATAAACCCTTTAAACGATACCCGTTTGATCATTCCACTTTAATCCATCTCCGGCCAGTTGATAATGGCTTTTCCGGTAACTTCTTTGTGCTACTGCTCACCCCTTCATAGGATGGGGTCGTTGGTAACAACTCTTTCAGGTAATACATGTTAAAGGGCACTAGGGAGCATGAGTATGGAGTTTGAGTTAAAAAGAAAAGAGAGAAAATTCACTTTGTTGCCTTTTTTGCTAGGTCATTCTTCTACTTGGCCTTCTTGGTGTGGGAAAAAACTAGCTCTTTCTCGTTTAAAATTCGCTCCAGGTAACACACACACATATTTAGTGCATAGACAGATTCACACATATTTAGTGCATACACAGATTCACACATATTTAGTGCATACATACACATTCATTTCACAGATTCACACACATATTTAGTGCATACACAGATTCATTTCAGACACACACACACATTTCTAGTGCATACACAGTATGTCCTAGTAATTGTGACTTTAAGCCTGATGTTAATAGCTTGATATGAAATCAGGTGATTTTAGAACTTGTCAGTAAACCCAAAGTAAGCTGAGTCGACTCGTCAACTTGGAAATTAAGCTTGATTTTCTAACAAGTCTTTCAATTCATTTCTGAACTTGGAAGCTTTTCTCCAACAGATGCATACATCTATACAGATGTAAACAGAGCTATTTTAGGCTTTTATTTTCTTCTTCTTCTTTCTAAAAAAAAAAACTTGAATAGTGTTCAGGACCTCCAGGCAGAACCTCTCGATAACACAATGGCCACAGAAGTTTCCTACAGCAGACAAAGAAGAGGAGGAAGCCCTAGAGGTTAGCATAAGTTGGACTTTTGCCATAATTTAATGATCCCGTTTAAAATTTTACAACCAAAATAATTAGTCTTGATATTTTCTGTACAAAGGTTCGTACACCTGACGAAATAAATCAGCAGATAGATGTTGTTAGAGCAAACTTACAGCTAATGGATGATGGAGAAATAAGCAACTCAGCATATGCTACAGCATGGGTTGCTCTTATAAAAGATATTCATGGAAGTGATGCTCCTCAGTTCCCTTCCACCCTTGAATGGATCATTGAGAATCAGTTGTCTGATGGTTCATGGGGTGATCTTTTATTTTTTGCTTATGATCGATTAATGAACACTTTGGCTTGTGTACTCGCATTGAAGTCATGGGATCTTTGTCCAGAGAGATGTGAAAATGGTGAGAAAGAATGAAAAATCTAATTTTCTAGCCTATATACTGGAAGCTAGAATCAAACAATAGTAAAATTGTACAGCTAAAGCTAAATTGGAGTTTATTTGTTCGATAGGAATGTCGTTTTTCCAAGAAAATTTGCATAAACTCACAGAAGAAGATCTGAACCAGATGCCACCAGGATTTGAAGTGGCCTTTATTTCTCTTATAGAACTGGTTGAGACATTGGGCATTGAAGTTCCTCTGGATTCTCCTGTTTTACAAGACATATATGCCACAAGAGAGCTTAAGCTGCAGAGGTAATATAAGACCAATTCTATTTCACATTGATCATGATTTCTGTAACGATAAAAAGAAAGTATTGGAGGGAATGCAAGGTTTGGACTGGGAAAAGATTCTCAAGCTGCAGTGCTCAAATGGGTCATTCTTAACTTCGCCTTCCTCGACTGCATTTGCTCACATACACACAAAAGATGAGAAATGCCTGAATTATCTCTCTGAAGTAGTGGAGAGATTTAATGGGGCAGGCAATTTGCGACTCTTTTCATTTTTTGGCCAAATTTTCTGTTGTATGTGTAAACATGTAAAGGTGAAGAAGAAGAAGAAGATGTGTGGGGGAGAAGAGGAAAGTGTAAATCTAACCTCTCTCCCTACACTAAACATTTATATATTAATTTAAAAAGAGAAAAAATTACATAGCTAACCCTCTGTTTTAACATTAAATACTAAGTTCATATTCTAACAATCCCCCTCAAGCTAGAGAAAATGTATCATATAATGCCAGCTTGTTACAAATAAAATCAACCTGACCCCTTGTTAAAGGTTTAGTGAACAGATCTGCTAACTGATCTTTGGTCACCACAAAAGGAGTGGCAATGTCACCCACTCAAAACTTTATCTCTCACAAAGTGACAATCAACTTCAATATGTTTGGTCCTCTCATAGAAAACAGGATTAGAAGCACTATGAATTGTTGCTTGATAATCACAATACATCTTCATAGACAATGAACCACAAAACCCAAATCTTGTATAAGATGCTTAATCCAATTTTCTATTGTATGTTTCGCTAATATTTACTAATAAAGTGATTTGTTTCTTTAGTCCCAACTGTTTATCCAGTGGACTTATTTGAGCGTATGTGGGTTGTCGATCGCTTGGAGCGGCTCGGGATTTCTCGATATTTCAAATCAGAAATCAAAGGATGTCTCGATTATGTTTATCGGTATGGAAAGGCACATCTAAATACCTTAAACATAAATTATTCTACTTCTTTATACATTCATTTGTGGTTAATTTTAAGTTTCGTTTTTTCGTTGTTTTGATTATCTTAAATGTTAGATATTGGACACCAAGAGGAAATTGTTGGGCCAGAGAAGTGAGTGAGTTTGATGGCGATTCTACGTCCATGGGTTTCAGGATTCTACGATTACATGGATACGATGTTGATGCTGGTAACTCGAAAACTTCTCATGCCCAGATTTCTAAAAATCTAGTATTGGCCAAACTAAGTGACTGTGTTGTGTTGCAGATATATTTCAGCATTTTAAGCTTGGGGAAGAGTTCTTTTTGATGGTAGGACAGTTAAGCCAAGGTATCATTGGAATGTTAAGCATGTACAGAGCTTCACAGGTGCTGTTTCCAGGAGAAAAGATACTCGAAGAAGCAAGGGAGTTCACATTTAAGTACCTCAAGGAAAAGCAGATCTCCAAAAGAAATTGTAGATACATGGATTATCAGCAAGGATTTGGTGGGAGAGGTAAGACTACTTAATCAGTCAAAACATAGCCAATATGATTGCACTTAAAGATCAACTGAATCACGGTTTAACAAAGCATGTCTGGAAATTCAAAATTAACAGGTGGAGTATGCTCTTCATGTTCCATGGTATGCTAGCTTACCCCGTGTAGAGACGAGATTTTACACAGAACATTACGGTGGGGAAGATGATGTATGGGTTGGGAAAGTTCTCTACAGGTTATTCCTAATCTCTTGCAGATAATTGAGTTAAATGGAGATTATCCAGTTTATGCAGTGATAACTGTCATAAAAATGGGACCTCGAACTATTATGAAACTCAATAACACCACATTCTAAGGTCTTACTAGATCAATGGCTATGAAACTAGATTTAGGTTGAAGCAACCAGCCAACAAAGAGTCCAACCAAAAAAGAAAAACACAGAAGGTCCACAATCCAATCCTTCTATGACTCTATTACAAAACCTAGCGTGCATCATATTTGTGCAGGATGTATAGGGTGAACAACAAGGTCAATCTTGAGCTTGCGAAATCAGACTACAATTGTTGTCAAAGTTTGCATCAGTTGGAGTGGATTGACATTCAAAGGTTACACTTGACGAACTTTATCTATCGTCACCATAGTCACTACATCTCACCTTGTCTTCCTAAACATTGGTTATGCTGCAGGTGGTATAGAAAGTGTGATCTAGGAGAGTTTGGGTTAACTACTGAAGGATTGCTCCATGCCTATTTTCTGGCAATGGCTTGTGTTTTTGAGCCGGACAGGGCAACTGAGCGGCTTGCCTGGGCCAGAACAGCAGCATTGATGGAGGCTGTCACCTTATACTTTGGCAAGGAGGCGAGTACAGCCGAACAGAAGAAAGCTTTTCTCCAAGCTATCAGTACTAAGCATGAAGATAATAGGTACAGAATGTGGAGTTCGACACTATCATCTTCTTCTCTTAAGTCTGTCATAACAACTCCACTAGTACCGTAGATATCTAATTGCAGGAAATCAACATGGGATGGGACCAATAACCGACTCGCTGAAGCCATAATTAATACCCTGAGCTGTATATCCATGGAGGTGAAAGAAAGGCATAGCGGAAAAGTCTACAACCACTTACAGCATGCCGTATGAACTTTGATGCTTAAATTTGAAACCCACAATTCCATACGCAGAAAAAGCTAACTTAAACGTCTCTTCTACTTGTGAAGTGGGAAACATGGTTACTAAAACTCCAGACTCGAGACAAACACCTCGTCCCTATGGATGAATCAGAACTCCTAGCACACACAATAAACCTTAGTGCAGGTCGCTTCGTATAAAAGAGCTTATGTCCCAGCCCTACTACACATATCTTACCAGCTTAACGAACAAAATCTGCTACCAACTTCGTCGTATCCAACATCTCAAGGTTCTCTGGATTCCTATGTGAAAGTGATACAACTGGACTAGACTAAGATTTTTCCACTATTGCAAGCTACTTCATTTCAGTATCTTCGGACATAACCATGCTTACAACTGTTTATAAACAGGTTGAAGGAAAGCGATGCTATGCAGAAATGGGGATCGGTTTCTCCAACATCCAGATAGAACTACAAATGCAAGAGCTTATGCAGCACGTAACACGGAAGAACGATGGCATCCAACCTGACATCAAGCAGATGTTTTTCTCGATTGCTAGGAGCTTCTACTATACTGTCTACTGTGACCCTACCACTCTCAAACTCCACATATCCAAGGTACTCTTTGAGAGAGTAAATTGATCTTATTATGCAACAAGGAGAATAGACTGAAATTGAACTATGATTGTAGGTGAAGTAATCGAGAATAATATAAATAAAGTTTCTGAAGCAAAAGGATTGTGTTGGTCGGGATCAAGCAATAATAATAAACACAGTAAAAACGAAGAACAAACAATGCAAACAGATATTAGACGTGGTTCGGCAAAACGTCCAAGTCCAGGGAAGAGAAGAAGTTTCCACTATATCAAAACGAATTAGGGTTACAACTTATACTTCTATCCGATATATGGGGCAAATCCCCAGTATACCTTTACCGTACCGCGGGAGGCTGAGACTAGCGAATATGAGCCACCCACTATCCCTAACAGATTGCTATGAACCAATCTAGCCAGTTATACTCCACCAATGTTACAATGAAATATATTCATATATAAGATATCTAATCTGTAGATAAATGCACAATCTGTCCTACTACATGATCTTGTCTCAGAGGGTCATCTTAGTTCACCATAAAATTTGATAAGCTGGGAACCTCAAGGAGACCCAAAAGAGGTGATAAAGAAACATGTTAGAGAGAGAGAGAATTATGATGACAATGGCACAATTGAGTTTACTTGGAATATGAACATAGGTACATAAAACCAAAGGTTAAGAAAGAAAAGAAGAACAAAAATCTGAAATCCACGAGAAAAATCCATCTTTTATTTTAATTTCTTCATGGGGCTTAAAGAAAAGAAGAACAAAAAAATCTGAAATCCATGAGAAAAATCCATCTTTTATTTTAATTTCTTCATGGGGCTTAAGAACTTTTAGAGATTGACTACCAAATGCTCTAATCATAGAAGTCGCCCTTAACTTTTGCATCACATAATAATTACAGGTATCAAACTATTCAAAAGAAGAAATGCAAACTCCATTTTTTTCTTTATTTTGGATCAATTTGAGAAACCTTCAAATTGCCAAAAGTTGTTATTTATCCAAAAATACATAACAAAGATTTAAGGATAGTCACAGAACATACAAGAGACACATACAGAGAGAGAGAGAGAGAGAGAGATGAACTCGAAATAAGACTTACAGCTCCTATGAATTGATCAACAGATGCGAAGCCAAGGAGATCGTTCTAGGAAAAATCATAACCTGCGAATCATCCTCTCTCTCTCTCTCTATCTCTCTCATAGCAAAACCTTCGAATCATTCTCTCTCCTCTGTTTTTACTTACATAAATTTAACATCGTACAAGATCCCAACACCATCATCATCATCTGAGCATCATCAGATGTAAAATCTTTTTTTTTTTTTTTTATAAAGATCTAAAATCTTTATTGAAGATAGAAGCCCACAGTAAGCGGATATTATTTGAACGGTGTTGATAGGTTATAAAAGAAAATAGTGTAAATCCTTCGTGTATATCCAGAGAGGAAGCCTGGAATGTCGTATCGGATATTAAACGCCAACCGCTCTCTTATTTATTTGCACAGATAATCATTTTTCTTTGGACGAAATTACCCCACTATTACATTATTCCTCGAGTCTCTCTGTACTTAAAAACTAGTTTCGCTGGATAAGAGAACATAACTGACACCGACAGACAGTGATCTCCATGGATCTACTGAAACGAGAGCTGGAGAGGAAGAGGAAAAGCTTAGCAGAAGATGTCGGAGGCAAGAGGGTCTTCAAACGCTCTGAGATCGAACAGAAGAAGATCCAAAGGCTTCGAGAAGAAGAGAAGCGAGAGTTGGAAGCCAAAGCCCTCCGCGAAAAGCAGCATAACCCCGTCTCCACCTCCTCAAATTCCAATTCCTCAACAACCCAGTCGAACCCTAATTCCAATTCGGACCTTAATCCCTCTTCCTCCAAACCCCCTTCGAAAACCCCAGAAACCCTAACCGACGAACAGAAGATCGACGAGCTCGTGCTTCCCAAACAAGAAGTGATCCGCCGACTTCGATTTCTGAAACAACCAATCACCCTCTTCGGCGAAGACGATGAAGCTCGGCTCGATCGATTGAAAATCACATTGAAAACTGGGGTTTTTGAGGT
>JAUPMG010102880.1:0-12237 GCA_031762675.1 Pachysandra terminalis | reverse complement strand
TAGCTAGATGTTCCTAGCTCTTAGATATTCCAAAATTCTTCTAGCTTTCTCTAGAAGCTTCATTACTCTAGAGAAATTTAGAAGCACCATTCCTCTAGCTTTCTCTAGAAGCTTCATTACTCTAGAGAAATTTAGAAGCACCATGAGAGATCCAAGGAGTTTGTTGTTGATCTCTAACAATTCAATCATAACTTAATTTTTTTTTTTTTGCTTGAAATTCTGATTGGATGGTGGATAAACTGGGTGAAGCAGAGACTGGAAATTTGTCTTTTACTTCCATCACCACTGGTTTCCAGAATTGTAAATGGAGCTTTAATGGTATTTTTTCGAGTTTGTAAAATTGAATGCAGGAGGTTACTAATTTCATGTTATATTCGGCAGCCGAAATATGATGTCCCTTTAAAATTTCCAGAAAGGATTCTGTTTGATCTGAAAGTCTGAGTTAGATATTGGATACCAAGTTCTGGGTTAATGCATTGTAAACTCCCTTAATCACCTTCTGTCAGTGAATAGTGATTCTTCATTGAAACAGGATATTCTCTTTTTCCTTAAAACTCAATATCTTATTACATGTTTTTATCTTTCTACGTAATATTCCCATTTAGATTTTTGTTTTCCTGGGACTTCAAGTTGAATTTGGGATATTTTCCAATTGTAGGACCAAATTGATGTTGCTTTTCCAACCAATTATTGGGATATTCAAGATTAACACATAAAAGGATTGGATCATGGATGTTGAGCTTGCTGCATTGATTCTCATCTGATTAATTTGGTTTCTATAATTTCCACTTCATGCTCAAACAAGGGAGAAGGAAATTATCACAAAACAATGCTGGAGACCAACTTGTGTTCTTCTCGGGTTTTGTCTCCTTTTTGTGAAGAAAGCGGTGATGAGGAACTTTCCGTGCTTCCCAGGCACACAAAGGTTATTGTAACGGGAAACAACCGCACAAAGTCTGTTTTGGTTGGTCTACAAGGTGTTGTCAAGAAGGCTGTTGGACTCGGTGGTTGGCATTGGCTGGTATTCTTTTCTACTTTCCTATGTTGCTTCAGTACATCAATTATCCATCTATGTTTGTCTTCTTCCCTAATTATTCATGTTTGATCATTCTATGATTCTTTAAATACTTTAGTATTATTTCATATAATATATATGGTGTAGGAGACACGGAATTTCAGATATGAGAAATAGTCTTAAAGTTGGTTTGGGGTTGTTATCTATGCTGGATCTTTGCTTTGTATAAGAGAATCTGTTAAGATCATATCCATATCAGGATCATTTGTAATTAATAGAGAGTATTTATGAGAATTAAAAGTGCTTTTAAGAATGTATAATCAGGAAGGACACTGTTTTAGAAGCATATTCAATTTAGTAGTAAATCATCAATGTTCTCACTAAACCAGTTTCAATTGTGTGCATTATTTATTTTTGATAAAATGTGATTTTTTTTTAAAAATTTAAACTGGGACGTCTCTTTACAAGGATCAGTTAATTAAAATTGTCTCTTTTCTAGTTGGGCTTGATTTAATTTTTATTTTCGTTAATGCATTAGAGTTTTAGGGGATAATTTTGTTTATTAGTAGAAACAGAGAATTCAAAACAGAAGGGTATGGGAGGGAGATGCTTTTTGTGAAATTTTGAACCAGAATAAATGTCTTCTTTTGACTTTCCACAGAGTTTCTACCAAGTTGCAAGTTCTTAGTAATCGTTTTGGTGGATTGAACTCATTTCATTTTTTATTTGATTATTTTTGTGTTCATTTGTGATGGCTCAGTAAAGTAATTTTTTTTTTCTTTTTATTTTATTTAAGGTTCTGAAGAATGGGGTTGAAGTTAAGCTGCAAAGGAATGCTTTAAGTGTGCTTGAACCACCCACGGGGAATGAAGAAGATGATGATGACCATGACTTTGACATTTCTTGCAGTAGCTCGGACATTGGTGAAAAAGAACACGATTTCTGTAAGTAACATTGTTTTACTGCTTCTAGAATACTGATAATTTTTAGTTTCGGATAATCGAAGTCCATTGAAAATTATTGGGACTTACTTTCTTCATGGACAGACAGTAGTATTGAGCTCCATAAACCAAGCAAGCAAAGATTTCGGCATACAAGGCCTTGGATTATGTCAGCAACGGCAAAGCCAATAAGTCGAAGCAATTACAGAGAAGTTCAATCCAGTCTTCACAAACCTCAATTGGTAAGAAACCAAGATAAGAAACAGGAAAATGTTGATGTACTATTATGATCAATTTAGACAACTGTTGTATTTAATCCGTTCGCTAATTGTTTGTGATTCATCAGAGGGTGAACTTGGGAAAACTAGGAACGGATTCACTATGGCGATATTGCAGACATTTCAAACTTGTAAGTTTCATCAGCTTAATAGTATCTTTTTTTTTTGGAGGCTAAATTACATTTTTTTGGATAGTTACTTGATAGTATCTTGATCACATAATTTCTGTGGTTCGCACTATATGCATTTCTTACCCGTTTATCAATCTGAATTATTTGATGGGTCATGATTAAAACCCGTATCGATCTATCAATTAACCCGTATCAATTAATGATTTTGCTGACCACCTGATTGATGTGCCTATGAATGACTAAATTTAAATAGTCTTTGTTAACTGGGTGGATGATATTGTAGGTGCGCACCAATCCTACTGCATCAAAGGAACAAATGCTTGATGCTGTACAACGACATTTCTTAGCTCAGGTCCTCATCTTCTTTCCCCGAGCATTTGTCTGGGTTATGTCTTATGTCACAGTTAATGGTTGCTTACTTGCTTTGTATTCTGTGTGGATACAACAGCCATTGGATGAGGCACAAGTGATCATGGGATTCATTCACTCCGCCAAGAGATTGAAAACTGTAGACATGTAGAACTCCATGATCGATCATCGGCGGCGATCACAAGTCTGCATTGCACCCGGGAAAAGAAGTTAAGATTTCCTTGTATGATATGCATGTTAAGTCTAACTTAAGGAACTAATCTAATCAACTAATTCTAATGCTTTGGATTTAGGTCTGGGACTGGGGTCCAGCCAAAACCCACTACTGAGGTTTTTTCTTTTCTTCGGGTTTTGTATTAACCTTCCTAATCATGTAGGGATCGGCTGAACCCAGTTGGGTCATGCCTTGAATTATCAATTATATACCAGAGATCTCTTACTTGGCAATTCTGTAAGTTGTACATGTTCTTCAGCTTCTTAAATGATCTTCATCTGCAGTTTCCTCGAACATTTTTCCTGTTCATGGCACATTGTTCTTGTCTTCATGTCTTTGATCTTTTCACTAACTACATATGATTAAGATTAGTTGGACATAGACGTAACAGAGAAGGAAAAATCATTTGGGTGCAGAGAAATGTGTAAAATAAATCTTGGCTTGGGGGGATTTGTTTTGGCATCTTGTGTTTGGTGGTATGTATGTGTGGGCTCCTCCTGTTTGAGAAAATCTTTTGGATGATCTTGGCCAGACTGTATTCCTTTGGACAGTTCTGGCGACGTAGACATTTGAGGATGTAGTAATGGAAAGGTGGGGGGACCTTCCTGTCTCAAAAATTCAAAAGAAGCTGCTTGTATTGATCTATTGCATAGGATACATGAAAGTCAGGTAAGGCAAGGGCTTCACTTGCTCCAAATAGGGTTCCACATGGATTACCATTTCATTCTTATTTTAACTCGTGTGTGGGACCACCTCAGACCAAATTTGGATGTCAGAATCTAAATTTCACAATAAAGTTGTCAATGGGTCGGGTGACCTGTCCGGCCTAGGGGTGGTAGTGGTCTAATATTGTCAGTCCGACCCGATTTTTGGATGGGCTTGAGTAATTTGATACAGGTCCGGCTCAGCCTGGTTAAGTTTAGGGTCGGTCGTGAACAAGGCAAGTGAAAGGCCTGCCCGACCTAGAATTATATGTTTTTCGAATGTGTGTACATTTATAAGATATGAATTTTTGCTTTTCTTTTAAAAAAATATGCATATATATATATATATTTTTTTTTTTTTGGTGTTATATATTGGATACTTGAAAACATTTTTCTTTTATAAAATATCTTAAGATATCATTTAAAAATATATTTTTATAGCTTCAAATCAGAAAATTTGAATTTAAAAAAAAAAGAGAAGCTGTTATGATATTGTGGAAACCCGACCCGAACACACTCAAGCCCATCCTGTGCCACCCCTAGTCCGGCCTAGTTAGCCCAGCTTTATATTTAGACATGTTTGGATAATATATATTAGCTTGTAGGCTCTACATCAGTCGCCCAATCAGGCTCAATTAAATTATTGTTCAAATTTAAACAAGGCAATTAAAAAGCTTTGATCCAACTAGATAATGTTAAATAATATTATATTTATTATTTAACATATTAGATAAGTAATGGTAATTCTTTTTTAAATAGAAGTTGAGTTATCCTTCAAACTTATTGATTTATAGTTTTAAAAGGGAAGAAAATGTGTTTTCAGAGTCGAGCCGAACTTGGGCTTCAGGTTTCAAGCATCAGAGGGATCTGGTCTGTATCGGGATTCGGGATCGGCCCAGATTAGTCTGGTCTCAATCCACGATACAACTATTGTATTGTGAGGCTTTGGAATTACCATTTCCCAAAAAAAAATTGTATTGTGAGGATTTGGATTGGATTGGTCCAATTGATATCGGTACAGGCCAGTTATTGGACCGGTACAACCTATCAAATTTTTTGTTTTTGTTTTTTTTTTTAATTTATAAATTGAACTGTCTAGACTGGTATAGATCTAGACCGGTTTGGTACCGACCAGTACCAACTGTCCGGTCAATCCAAAAAAAAATATATTAAAAACAAATTGGGCGATCCATTTTTTGTACCGGATCTTGACTGGCTAGTATCGTTGGTCCGGACCGGGACCAATCCGGTCCCCGATCCTGACCCTTTAAACCTTGCTTGGGCTTGGAGAATTTTAAGCTCGGGCCCAATTGAAGCTTAAAATGTCGGGTCAGGCCAAGCTTGGATATTTTTAAAGAGAGGTCATATACTTAAGTATGCCTGGCCTGAGTCCCACCCAGGTCCAATCCATTTCGAACCCGATAAATGTATCGATGGGTCCCAAAGAAATATCGCATACATAGATAAGATATTCAATTTTTGGAAAAGCATTCTATAATTGGATGGACTAGAGAGAGATCTCATCAGAATAAGGACAACATGATTACAGATACTATTCTCGATGCAACTTGTAGCACTGGATATTTCCTCCATTATTAAATCGCTGGATAACTACTCGTATTCTTAAGTTTAGAATCTTTGAAATTCCAAACCTCTTCAAAATTTCTCCCTTATTTACGAAGCTCCTCATTCCTTCAACTAATTACAGCGAAGGATGAAGAAGATCAACGCCTTTGGCTTTCTCGATTTTTGATCGAACGGTGTACTATATAGAGTGTAGATTTCTGATAGCATATTGGAAGCACTGGATAATTACCCAAATTCTTACAATCAGATTCTTTTGAATTCCCGATTCAGAATTTTCTCCCTTATTTAGAAAAGGTCCTCCTCATTCCTTCAACGAAGTTCTTTCCTCTTTCTCTCTCATCTACTACCAAGAAGAAAGAGGAAGAAAAGGTTAAGAAAATCTTGAAAAAGCTACTACGTTAATCACTTGAGAATCAAATAGGAATACGCGAGTTCGATCTCTTTTCTCTCCAAAGGTAACGCTTACAGTTTCGTATTCGATCTCTGTTTATTGATTAGAATTCGGCAACGCTGATAGATTGGATGGTCGTTTGCTTCCATGGACAATTTTTTTTATTTTTTTTTATTTTAAAGGTTTTTCTCTTTGATTTCTCTCTTGTTGTCTTGTTAGAGCTATTGTTCTCAATTGCGATTTTGTAGCTGGAACAGTTGGAAGAGTCAGGGAATCTACTGGTTTTTTGGTTTTGGTTTGATTGCTATTCTTGTTTGTTTGTTTTGAATCTGTTCAAATATTTTGAGGAGAATTACTGATGTTTTGCGGACTGTTGTTTGATTAGGATGTCGACGTGAATCAGAAATGTTTCCTATTTTGTTAGGGTAACTTAGTTTGTCGTTTTTAATACTCTTAGCAGTTCTAATTCTTTCTTAATTTTGATTTTTTCTGGTTCTTTAGTTTGTGATATTTGATGGTATTTCTATAATTTGGAAAATTTTGTTGTTTATCGATTTAGAGATATTAGTTTCTGTGTACTGTAGTTTTGAATTCTATTACAGTGTTGATGTTGTTTGTTCGTTAATGGTTAGTCAACAGAAGTTCAACAGCTTAGCTGCTGGCTAGGGTTACATGGAAGCTCAGCCAAACAAAAGAGATAAGTTAGTTGCTAAGGAAATATGTTATAGAGTAGTTGTGCTGTTTGGTTCAAGCTCATTGATTTCTTGAATTTCGGTGTTTGGTTCAAGCTAATTGACTTATTGAATTTCAGTTCTATACTCATATGCTGAGTTGGATGAGTTAGGTGCAGACTGCAGAGATACGATAAGTAATTGATCTTGGCGTAAGATTTAAGTTTAGATAGAATAGATGGCATCCTGCTTAAAGATTAACACCATCCTGGAGAAGCATGGTGAGAGTGAAGAGCTGGGTGGAAAAGAATTAAGGAGTTGATTTAGTGGAATTGTTGGTAATAAGTGAGAAATCTAAATAGGATACATATTAAATGAGAGGAAGCAGAAAAGGAGAGTGAGGTTTGCAAGTTCAAGTAGTTTCGGGCTTGAAGACCTGAGGTATTTTCACCTACCAATCGTGGGTAACTTCAAATTTCCAGAAAAATCACGTGTCTTAGATTTTTTGGGGCATTAGGAAACTATTTGAAACAGCTGCCCTTAATCTGATTATATGTAACTGGCTATTAGAAATAAGAGTTAATACTGCTCTGTTGTTAAAATCTTACGATTCATTGTATGAATCTTACGATTCGATTTGACCCTAGATCGATTCAAATCGGTGAAAAATTCAGTTTATATTTGAATCTTACGATCATGATTTACGATTTAATCATATGATTCAACTCTACAACACTAAAACAAATGTCCACTTCTTTTTTTACTGGAAAAGTTTCCCTTTTTTTTTATTTGATCCTTGTTTATATAGAACATCGTAACTCTAAAATGATTAAATATGAGTAAAGAAACATAGTTTACTAATTTTAAACAATAAAAAATCCCTTTTTCTAAGAGAAATCCCAAACCCTACTTCTACTAAAACTACTATGTATATATCAAAAAGAAAAAAAAACTAAATCTACTATGACTTATGATTTACGATTTCAAAATTACAATTCGATTCTAAGTGACCCCTAACGATTTTCGATTCGATTCACAATTTGACAACCTTGAATACTGGTATGCTGTAAGTGATATTTATAAAGCTTTTATACATCTTTGTTCATTGAGTCACTTTAGAACTGTTCAGTTATATTTGTATGCTTGGCCACTATTTTTGAGCAAATGTGATTCAGAATTTTAATATATATCTACTTGGTTATTAGGCACATATGTGCACTGGATAATATTAATTCTTGAACATGTTTGTAGTGTTTAGCATTTCAAAATATTCTTATGAAGTATGGGCATGCCTGTTTGACGAAAAATGTCTTACCAGTTGATCCTATAAAACAGTCTTGATATATGAGCAGAGGTTGTGGTCCAAACAAACTATGTTATGTTATAGGAATAGGGAGTCAAAGGCGCATTGAGGAGGTATGCAACTTCTTGGATTGCTCCAAGCATTCTCTAGGTACACAATAATAATTGGGAACTCTGGATTTCCCAGTGTACCATAAATGCAGAATATTTTATACTTGGCAAGAAAGGAAGTTGAGTTTGGTTTTATGTTCCAGTAGATATGTTGTATCATCTTATCATTTAAACAGTGCATTTATTTATTTATTTATTTTGTATTCTGGGTTTCCGAGGATGCTGGATGTCCTCTATTTTAGTTTTTTTTTTTTTGCTGGAAGTCACTTTTCAATTTTACTTCCAGTAAAGGAAACCCATTTAACGTTTTTATTCACACTTCACAAAGGGTAAATGCAAACTACTTAACGGAAACGCTGTATGCTAGTTCGTACATGTTCTCTATGACTAGGACATTTCATTTGTTACATTATGTTCCATAAAATTAATGAGATGATTCCCTGTTTTACACACACTTTAAATGTTATTATACCCTTGTTCAATCTCCAATTTAAATGCCATAGGCATGGCATATCCATGCTATTTCATTATTATACTGAGTGTCACAGGCTACCTGCGAAAAGAAGCAATATGGGGTAATAGTTTTTGTGGAACTAGAAATTCGCTCTCCAATATTTTATATCAAATGAGGAGCGATGAAATATATGAAATATTTAAGTTTCATGTTTAGCTTGATAAGTTGTTATTTTTGGAAAACTATTGAGATATAGAAAAATACTTTTTGATCTTGAGAAATATGTTTGGGGTATAAACTATTATTCAGTAGATATTGGTTCTCTGGAAGCTAGGATAATTGTAGACTAAAAAGTATCGGCAATGTGATTTCTGTTGTGCTTTAATATTTGCTCCTATCTCAGGGTTGATTGTGTTCAGTTCTTAGGTTCTTGAACAACATTGGGTGCTTGTTGTTTATGTTTCCTGCCTGTTTCTGCAGGTGCTTATGGTTCTTGCATTTTTTATGCCTTATTTTTTTTTTTTTTCTATCCCTACTATTACTCGATGATTAACTGAATTAGTGTGAATGTCCCTTACTTCCTTACCGTTGCTTCAGTACGTTTAAGGAACTTCTGTAACTTTCTTGGGATTTAGGTTAACTATTGCTTATATTTCAGTTGAGCATGTGTCTGTCTGATTATGCCAAAGAACAAGAAATGATGCACCAAGCGCTAATAGTCTCAGGTGGATCACAGAGATAATTGAAGGAAATGGGAGGTTGCTGTTGTTGTTCCTCCAGAAGAGTTCAATTAAACGGGACACCAGTATACTATTATGTCAGTAATATTTTCGCTCTTGCAAAAGATCTTTCCCAAATTATTTTCATCTTTTGTTACTAATTTTATGAGCTTGTGTGAAGTTTTATCAGTAAAGTGAAAATATGATATGTTACTTCTGCTGCATAGTTGCTAATTCTTTGTGAATAAAGTTGATCACCATCCTTGCATTTTTGGGTGTCTGTGCAGTTTCCTTTACAATCATTGAGTCTTTGTTTTATCATTTTTTTGCTTACACTGTTTTACCTTTTTGATGAATTAGCTAGGGATACCTTTCTTAAGTTCCGGGAAATGAGAGGTCACCTGCTCTGTTCTTTCTTAATGTAGTATTTCAACTGGAATATTGTTATACAAAATAATGGTCCATCAAAAAAACAAATCTTCAAATGGTTATGTTCCTTGTTTCTAAACATCATATATACTATCAGTTCTTCACTTGTTGATAGGTGCATTTGGAATGGATTATGTGTAATGGAAATTGAGTCATAGGAGCATAGGAACTTAGAAAACCATAAGTTGACTTATTTTATAATGATTGATAGGAAGATCCCAGTTTTTAGATTTGCTTATTTGTTGGGTTGATTGTGCAACAGTACGAACTCTGTTAATGATCAAAAAATAGTACGAACTCTGTTTGTTATTTCCAAAGGTCTGAAGAAATTCAGAATTTCTATTGCATTTGAAAATGTGTCAGTGCTTATTGAATGCATGGATGGGTTGACATGCTATAATGAGATCGTTTTAAAAAGTCCACATCTTTATTTTCCTCAATGGGAAATTGTTCAAACAATTCACATCTTATGATTACAACATTGGTGAATATTCAGAATTCTGTGATTATTTATTTTTTGTTCATTGGCAATTAAACTCATATTGATCCTTTCTTTTGATTTTATTTTTCCTTTTCCGTAGCTTTGGTCTGGAGACATGTTTCACTTCAACGCGCATTTTTTGGAACTGTTTCTTCTAGATTTGTTCTATCAGGTCCAATGTAGCATGCTCACTCAATCAAATGGATAAGGACAAGTAGAGAATTGACCTTATTTCTAAATTCCAAAACAAGTAAAAAAAACATAAACCCTAACAAATTCAAGAATATATATATTCCTTGGTCTCTTTTCTTGAAGCTCCTTGTTTATCCATTGCTATTCTTGTCACACTGAAATCAGAATGGAGAGTTGCCTGGTTTTCCCATTTCACATGACCTTATTAGATTTTATGTTCATGGAAAATTATGATTCCATTGATCCTGGAAGGATTTTCCTTTCTTTTATATGGCCATGTGATATCATAGGACTTGATTTTACTACCAAGCTACATCCTTCCTCTTTTTAATTATAGAAACACCATTTCATGAGGTTCTATTTGACTTTAGATATCCTATGTTGAATTTTCCAACTTTCCTCTGTAGTTCCCACAAGCTTTGGAGGAGCACCAGTCCTTATCATCTCACCATGGTACAGCCTCTCCTCTATCTTCAGGACTCCTAGTTGATACAAATCTAGAAACATCAACTCCTGACACTTATCGATCACCTCCTGCACCTTTGCCATATGATGCGGATTTCGGACATCCACAAACTCCACCAGGCAGTCAAGGAAGTCGTGGCAGCAAGAGTGATTCAGCAGCACAAACAACAGATTCTGATTCTGTTGGAGAAACATCTGTTGATGGTAGTTTTGAAATTCTACCTACATGTGAGGATACAAAAGAATCAGATTGCAAAGGTAAAACTGATTTTTCACTTGCATCAGCTGAGTCTGATATTGAAATTTCCAAGTCAAGTAAACTTGTTGCTTCCACAACCGAGGAGGAAGATGTTTGTCCCACCTGTTTTGAAGGTAAACTCTTTCTTAATTTGGTAATATCAATGCTATACGTTACATGTATTTGATTTGTCGCGGTTAATGGGATTATATACGTTCCCTTTAGTAACTCGTGACTATTTCAGTAGCAAAATTTATCCATGGGAGACTCTTTCTTATAGTTTTCGATAGAAGGAGTTGCGGGTTAAAATTTTCAGTCTTTTGCCTGCAGAATATGATGATGATAATCCCAGAATCATTACAAAATGCCAGCATCATTTTCACCTTTCTTGTATTCTTGATTGGATGGAAAGAAGTGATACCTGTCCTGTATGTGATCAGGTTCGTGTCGCAAAGCATTCACTTATTTGGTAATTGGACGATAAATTGATCATGTCATGAACTAAATGATGACAAGTTTCTTACCTTTAACCTACACGGGTTAACTCCACTGGCAGGCTCTCCAGCTCAGGAATTGGAGGTCCCAGGTTCGAGTTCCCGGGATTATCTGATATATGGTTTTTGTGGGTGGGGTCATGTATCCGGGGTTTACCCTGTCCCCACTAAGTGGGGTTGGTGGTTCCACGTCACCAAAAAAAAAAAAAAATCTTTTGTTTGCATGCCATCCGATATTTACAAATGAATACACTGTTGATGAGGTTCTGCTTAACTAACGACGCAGGAAATGATATTCAACCATACTTTAAATGGGTAGCATTCAAAGACTTTGTTGCAAGAGAAAAATGTTCTTCGCCGGTTGAAATGGATGCTTGGTAATGCGAAGATACAGATACATGGGAATTCTTTCTTTTGTGTTTCTAAAGGAGATGTGTGTATTTCAATTGTCCAAAGTGTCTTGGTTCATTCCCTTTTGTACTATATCCAAAAGTAGAAGGAAAGCAACCAACACACAACATAACAGTTTCTGTATTCCCCATCTCTCTGTCTCTCTCTCTCCATTTTTTGTATATCTTGATTTTTTTCAGTCCCAAATATATCAGCAGATTAGAAGTGGAAGAATGATACAAGCTGCATGAGCACTGAAAGGGGCTGGAGGAAAGCCAGAAATCTTGATCAAAACAAAGAAGAAAATGGTAAATTCTGCCTTATATTTTCACCTGTTGTGATTTGCTAGAGTTTCTTTTGTTCTTTGTACAGTTTCTGTTTTGATCTGCAAAAAATTTGACGTCCTTAGCAATTGCTCTTCCTTTTGTATTGGTTCTGTAAATTGAATGTGATTACTCTTGGTTTTCCTTTGTTTAATTGTTTCTGGTGGGGTGGTTTGTTGGTGGGTGGTTTTAGTAAAGAATGATCAATAAGAAAAGGTATACTATATGTTTCAGTCACTTTTGTTTTGTTTACTAGTAAGACACTAATACTTAGGGGTGTCAATTGGTTCGGTTAAAACCGCAAACCGAATAAACCGAACCGAAAAAAATCGGTTTGG
>JAUPMG010102869.1:0-12237 GCA_031762675.1 Pachysandra terminalis | reverse complement strand
GTGTCGATACTCGATACGTATCCGTTTTCGAGCCGACCGATACGCTACCTCGATACGATATTTTGAACCATGTTTTGTGGTGGGGAGTCCTCTTTTGTGTAAGAGGATAATTGGGGAGGATGTGTATGACAGGGGTGGATTGTTTTCAGGTTGTATGGATGAATGGGTCGGTGTGGACATCGCTAGGTTCTTTAGAGTGTCAGCTTCCAACTGGGATGGAAATCCTATCCCGTTGGCCTCGGTGGCGAGGCGGTTTAGAAGGATTAGATATGGGCATCCCCTAAGGTGTTCCTTGCTTGCTTGGAATGTGTCGACGTGTTTGCAATATTATAGAACGAGATTGAGGGAGGGCATATCAACAAGTGATCAATCAAAATTTTGAATTGGAATAACAGGGGGACTCGATAGAGCCCATAAGCGGCAAGTGGTGAGAGAGCTATGTTCTAAATTTAACCCTTTTGTCGTTGTTCTTCAGGAGACAAAAAACAAAAAAAAACTTTCGTAACAGTTCGGTGAGGAGGTTATGGAGTGGGAGGAATCTAGATTGGGGAATGCTTCCTTCAGTAGGGGCATCTGGGAGAATTCTTCTCATCTAGGATACGGATTGTCTCTGGGGTGGTCCTTAGAGCGGGTGAACTTTCGGTGTCTGTCAAGTTCATAGACATAGTGGATGGGTTCAAGTGGGTCTTCACGGGTGTGTATGGTCCCAACTGTAGGAGGCGTCGAACGGCATTTTGGGAGGAATTAAAGGGAGATTAGAGATGTATGGGCCGGTCCATGGTGTTTGATTGGGGATTTTAATGTGTTAGGAATTTGGAAGAAAGGGGTAGAGGTGGACGAGTCGATCGTAGCATGCGGGATTTCTTGAATCTCATTCAGGATCTTAGTCTAATCGATTATCCAATGAGTGATGGGTGGTTCACTTGGTCCAATTGTCGAGAGGAAGTCTTGTGGAGTCGGTTGGATAGATGCTTGGCTTCGTCTAGCTGGGACGATCATCACCCAGCGGTCTCTCAGTCTGTTCTGGAGAAAACTACCTCAAACCATTGTCCTATCTTGATAGCTTCTGACTCCCTGAGGCATGGCCCCTCCCCGTTTAGGTTTGAAAAACATGTGGCTTACAGCTAAGGAATTTATGGGGAGAGTTGGAGAATGATGGAGTGAGGGGTCTAGGGATAATTAGAATTGGAAAGGTTTTCAATTCATGCAATCTCTAAAACAGTTGAAAGTTAAGATCCAGAAGTGGAATAAAAGGGAGTTTGGTCACCTAGGCATAAGGAAACAGTGCTTAACTGGAGCTATTGGCCGTATTGATGTTGCTGAACAGCAAAGGGATATTTCTAGGGAGAAATTTGAGGAGAGGAAAGTGGCAAAAAATCAGCTAGAAGTATTGTTAAGACAAGAGGAAATTAGCTGGAGACAGAAGTTCAGGGCTCTTTGGCTAAAGGAAGGGGATGAAAATACGAGGTTTTTTCATAAGATGGCCAGTGGGAGAGCTAGGACTAACTAAGAGTGGGTCTCCAGATTGCAGGAGAGGTAGTAGAGGGTATAGCCTTGATTACAGAGTCGATCTCAGAGTTCTATTCAGCATTGTATAGGTCAGAGCAGGACTATTGCTTTGATGTGTTCAACTTAGGTAGGGGTAGGTTGTCGAACAATCAAGCTGAGTGGGTAGAGAGGTCTTTTGAGGATCAGGAGATTAAGGATGCAGTTTGGGAGTTAAATAAAGAGAAAGCACCGGGTCCAAATGGTTTTACAATTGCATTTTTTCAAGAGTGTTGGGATACGGTGAAAGGGGATCTTTTTGGAGTTTTACATGAGTTTTACGAGGGGGTGTAGTTAACAAGGCCATGAATGCAACATTTATCACCCTTATCCCTAAGAAAGCAGATGCCACAGAGCTTAAGAATTTTAGACCCATTAGTATGACTACCAGTCTGTATAAGATAGTTGCAAAAATTTGGCTTCGAGACTAAAGGCGATTGTTGGAGGATTGGTCTCCCAAAATCAGAGTGCGTTTATAGCTGGTAGGCAGATCTTGGACAGTGCCCTCATTGCCAATGAGGTGGTGGAAGAATGGAAAAGAACGAGTAGTGAAGGTATGGTCTTGAAAATTGATTTGGAAAAGGCATACAACCGGGTTGAGTGGCACTTCCTTGATAAAGTGTTGGAGTGGCAAGGTTTTGGCTTTTGATGGAGAAGGTGGATTTCAGGGTGTGTTAGGAATGCGGTGTTCTCCTTTCTATGGAACGGTGGGGTGCATGGTCAAGTGGTTCTGTCCTGGGGCTTGAGACAGGGTGACCCATTATCACCTTTTCTATTCACATTAGTGGCTGATGTCTTGAGTTGCTTCCTTGCCAAAGGGGAGACCCTTGGCTTGATTTCAGGATTTGAGATTGGGAGGGACCGAGTTTGCATTTCTCACTTGCAGTATGCAGACGATACATTATTGTTCTTACACGTGGATGAATGTCAAACTTTCTGGATCAAGTTGATCATCAGATGTTTTAAAATGGTGTCAGGTTTGAAGGTTAACTTGGAGAAGAGTAGTCTAGTGGGCTTGAACATGTCTTGGGATAGAGTGGGGTTTTTTGCTTTGGTCTTAGGGTGTAGAGTTCTGGAGTGGCCATTGTCATATCTTGGGCTACCTCTAAGTGGGAATCCTAAATCACTTAGTTTTTGGGATCCGGTAGTGGATAGGGTTGGTAAGAGGTTAGCCTCATGGAAAAAAAGTTTATCTATCACTTGGGGACATAATTACTCTTATCAGGGCCGCCTTGGCCAACATTCCAGTTTACTATTTGTCTTTGTTTAGAGCTCCCATCAGAATTGTGAAGTGCCTTGAGAAGTTACATAAGGATTTTCTGTGGGAGGGTGGGGGTCATACGAAATGTCACTTGGTGAAGTGGGAGTCGGTTTGTCGTGCTAAAGAAGAGGGGGATCTCAACTTGGGGAACATTTTCATATCATAACACAGCTCTTTTGGGTAAATGGTTTTGGAGGTTCAGTAGAGAAAGCGATGCACCATGGCAAAAAGTCGTTCATAGCAAATTTGGTGGTCACTCCAACGGCTGGGACTGTAATCATTCTTCTAGATGTTCTAGCTCTAGTGTCTGGAGAGAGGTGTCGTTGATTATCCCTACCTTTTCTTGTCATGTTCGGTTCGGTATCAGGGATGGGAGTCGGGTTCGTTTCTGGCATGATCTATGGTGGGGGAAGTCCATGTTTGCAGTTCGGTATTCGCGCCTTTTTAGAATGGCATCCGCCAGAGTGGCCTTTGTTTATGAGATTCTTTCATCTTTTGTTTCTGGTCTAGCTTGGAATCTTGCATTTAGTCGGGATTTGCATCCTCTGAAGTTGCTTGACCTTGGGGCTCTTTTTGTTGAGCTGGGGATATTTTTATTGGTTCTGAATGTAGGGATCGTAGGGTTTGGTGTCCCAGTAGCAGAGGGGTTTTCTCGGTCAGTTTTTTCTTCTCTATCATTCGTCCATATTCGCCCGCGCCTGCCTTTTTCCCGCATTGTTGTGTTTGGGTCCCTTTCATTCCTCCTAGAGTCAACGCATTCGTTTGGTTAGTCCTTTTGCAATAGATAAACACTTGTGATCACTTACAAAGAAGATGGTCGTCTTGTGTGATTTCGCCCCATGTGTTTCATGTGTCAAGAGGAGGGGGATTCGGTTGATCACTTGTCCATTCATTACCTAGTGGCTAGGGAGGTTTGGATTTTCTTCTTACTTCGATTGGGGGTGCGATGGGTCTTGCCAGACGAGGTGGGTGCTTTTCTTGACCAATGGAGAATCTGGAGATTTCCAGGATTAGGGGTGAGAGGCAAATTGATGTATCAGGGGGTTTGGCATGTAACTCTCTGGGTTTTTTGAGGGAGAGGAGCTGGAGAGTATTTGCGGATAGTAGCAGATCGACAGGCTCGATCATTGAGGCTATTTTGTCAATGGTATGTTCATGGATGGTGGTTCTCCCGGACTTTAGGGGGATTTCTATGTCAGATCTTCTCACGGGTCGGTTAGTGGTTGCTCTATCATCTCCACAGGTCCTTCTGTTAATGGTTCAGTGGTAGCCCCCACCTATGGGGATTGTTAAAGTAAACTATGATGGATCTTCTTTAGGAAACCCAAGGACCTCTAGCATCGGTGGGGTGTTCAGGGATCATGGTGGCCAGATCATTCATGCGTTCTCAGGTCCAGTAGGTTTAGGTGATTCTACGTGGGCTGAGCTACTTGCTCTACTTGCTGGAGTTAGGGACGCAGTTCGTGTGGGATGTAGTCAGGTGGTAGTCGAGGTGGACTCTGCATCTTTGATCTCTTGGATGTCTGGTCCGGCGACCAGCCCTTGGTAGTACGATCACCTTGTTAGAGTGGCGAGGTATTGGGGTAGTCTGGCCCAGGCCTCATTTAGACATATTCTCAAATCTAATAATGGATTAGCGGATCGTCCAGCTAGAGATGGAGAAGGTAGAGAGGACATGTTTGTGGGCATTCCGCCAGTAGAGATGATTGGGAACGATGGGTGACAACGTCAAGGACTTAGGCCCTTGTTGTGCATTTTTTGGCCTATTATTGGGGATTATCGTACTCTTTATTTTTCTATTGCTTTCGTTTCTTGGTGCCCAGCTTGTGTGCTTGAAACCTTTTTGTTTTGCTTACTGTATTCTGTTCTTCTTTCTTATATATATCATGTGTTGGTTATTCATCAAAAAACAAATATCCATTAGAGTAACAAACTGCAATAAGAAGATCATAGCAAATCTTGCATGTGTATGGTACCTTACAAAATGTCTCCATGTTCTTTTAACCAAGGCTTAAAAAATGGGTACCGTTACCCACATTATACCCTTCTACTAGACTACTACTGGTATACCGATTGTACATAATGATACTGACCAGTTGGGCAGGGCTAGTCTAGAGGGGACCAGTTCTGATACCCATGGAAGGGCTCTCAAATAATTCTGAACAAATGTCTAGAAAGCACTAAAAATATTTAAGGTGTCAACTGTCGAGTTCATTTTAAAATAAATCCTCAAGGCAAAAGGTTTTTGGTTTTCCTCCCCAATTTAGCTACCTAATGAGACCGGGGTTTTCTGCCACAGAGAGAGATGAGATGGCCAATCCAGACTGTCCAATTGATAGGGACCCTTTGGATAAGTCACGTGAACAATGCTCAACCAATATAAGAGTTAATAAAACGTGCATCTGATTTTTCCAAGTGTAATAGCAACCATCAAATTGTTTAATATTTTTTGAATTCTCCACAAAGGTGTTAAATTTAGGGGCTACATTTTTGCCATGTGGAAAATGTGTTGGGGGTTGAAACTTAGTGTATAAAGTGGGGTCATGCTGAAGTATACATGGACAAATCGGATTCATCAAATCATGTACCACATGTCAAATTCGAGTCATACTAGTGTTCCAACACTGTTACATCTCACGAACCCAACCTCAAAATATGAATAACAAAATAATGTTTTCAATGTCGTCGACATGTCGACGATTTGGAACTGTCGACGCAAAATCCATGGGAAATCACCAGATCTCCCTTTTCCCTGTGAATTATATTTTTTTTTTAAAAAAAAATCCTATAAAATTATGAAAACATAAATAAATAATTAGTAAAAATTATAGGAACAATCTATCTACTTTAATTGGATGCATTACTTTTTGACTTTTTGTACAACTAGAGTCTGGAACTGACAGCTCAACACTCAGCATCAACCCTAAACTAATGGTCTTGATTAAGGGAGTGTTTTTGTTTGCATGCTATTGATGTATTAAGATGTATTTAGGCCTTGATTATGCTCATCTAGGAGTTGGGATCAAAATTCCATCAAAAAACTAAGATTTCCCTTAATTTCCCTCCATTTCCCATTTTTTCCCTAGATGTCGCGAAATGTCGTAGGTCTTACCAATTTGCGACATCGACATTGCAAACCTTGCAACAAAAAGATGTTTTACAAACCTAAGATGTATTGTCATTGCACAACGATCACTACTTAGGTTAATCTGAAAAATAAAGGATGCATGGATTTGGCCATGCATCTTCACATAATACAATTATTGAACCAGTATGGTACATTTTGAAACTGTTTAACTGTGCTCTAGAAATAGATAATGAATTTTTGAAATATTAATCCATTAGCCTTTTGACTTGGCATCTCCTGTTAGTATTCTCAAAGATGTACACATGTTCAGGTGGGATGCTCTTCTTGTTAATTTTCTTTGAGTTGGGTTGGGATTTTGTTACAGTCTGGGAAACTTCTCATCTCCCTGTTTCTTGTATACCTTTTAATGAAATATCATTATCTATCAAAATAAAAATCCAACAATTAAAGATGCATGACTTCTGAAACGCATACAAGGCTTATAAACAATTGAGACAAAATCAACCATTATGTACCGGTCACAAACCCCATGTACTAGTATGTACCAGACCTGTACTGCTATATACCACTGTTGATACAAAGATATTTCTTTAAAATTTTGTATAGCCTATGATACCAGACCAGCCCCTTCCAAACAGGTAAATACCATCTTGGTCTTAGCTGATATTTGGCTATATGCTACTCAAAAGAGTATAGCTCAATCATTCTTGAATCTTCGCAGAAGTCTACTGTCATACAACAGCTTCCAATTGTATTCTTCTTGAGAAATTCTTGACCTACTAGTATCATGATACTTAGGCAATACCGGTCTAGGAAGACTCTCCTAGGCATTACTTAAATGATGATTAGGCAAACTAAAATAAAATTTTAGCTAAATTTATAAATACTAAAAATTTCCTAAATTAGAAAAATAAAATAAAGGGAGAAAAAGAAAGAGATGGATGAGATCATCTTGTTGGCTAGTTCAATTTTCTTTTAATAAAACCTTTCAAACTCCACCAACAGAATTTTTTTTTTTTGATCATTAACAACATTTTATTATTAATCATCAAGAGGATTACAGAAATCACGAAATGTGATCCATAAAGCAAAGAAAACAGCTATACGAAAAGTATAAGAAAAAAGTCTGAGAAAACAGCACGATCCTATTCATCATGATTCACAATATCCTCCCCCATAGGTTTTCCTGCATCAAAATATTCTCTATCCACTCCTCTTTTGGCCCATCCATCTGCCATCTCATTAGCGGATCTCAAAACACGAGAGAAAGAATTCTTAATCTGGCTGCCAAAAATCGAGCCTGACTAATCCAATGAGCATATCTCCACGGGAACTCCACCAACAGAATTGCAACTGTAAAATCACCATAATCAAAAGGGACTCCAATTCCTTGCAATCCACTGCACACATCCCCAATTAATTGGAACATATTTACCACCCAAATATTAAGACGGATCCCAAAAACGGTAATCCAAAGACCAGACTCGCAAACAGGAACTGCTCTGCACTCGAATCCCAACCTCCATTCCGAGAGCTTCAAAGCCCCCAATCTAGGCAAACAGCCCAAGGCTAAAAGACTCCTGGCCATAGAGATGGATGTAACGAAGATGACGGCCTTTGAGGAGGAGAAAGGAATTAACTTAAACAACGTTCCCTGCTCCAATTAACATTCCAACTTCCTTCAAACCTCCGACCAACACATTCTTTGATGACGTACATAAAGCCGGGAACCTCCAATTCTGAAGTTCCAACGAGTTCAACTGGCTACATACCACAATGGGGGCCCTATCACCCTCAGACACAACTCCTTCAGTGCTATTGGAAAGAATGAAATGTTCTATCACCTTTAAATTACCCTCTGCGTAATCACCCTTCGCTTCATCACAGAGTCCCTTACCCCTAAACCATTCCTCCCCCAATGCTCTCCCAACTGCTGAGAGGAAATAGGACCAATTCAGACCACCATTAGATTTCGGAGTGAATAACGCTTTCCTTTTGCCGCTGCTGCAGACCGATGAGATTTTCAAAAAGCTTCCATCCTTGTTTATGTTTAGCTCTGCTACCCCTATTGCCTGTCCCAATTGAAAAGAACCCACCCGAGCTCCTCTATTACCAGCTTCACTGGCATTGGTTAACATTTTCCTGGACCACAAAATACCTTCACCACTAAACAAAAGAGAACAACTCCGACCTCTTCCTTTCTCCGTGATTTGCATGGATTGAAACCGCCCATTCGAGAAACCTTCAACCTCGAAAATTTTCCTCTGGATTTGAATAACTTCGTGAGCCACTGATGGCTTTTTGTTATGACTCCCGACTTTCTTTTTCGCTGAAATCTATTTACCCTCACCGTAGTTCTGCAAAGGAGCATCCCTATACGATGAGAAACCTCCATCCGACGATTGGAACCCTTCGAAACGCATCTCCGACACTTTCTCTGACGCTTCCATCCGACACCCTAATGGATATTGAAGACAAAGCAGTTGAATGTGTTTGAAAGGAACCTTCAAGATGGGTCTTAGCGGTGTTGTCTGGAAACTTAGGCTACTAGGGGCCCAATGTTAGGTGCTCGACTAGTTTCTAGGTGGTTTCCTAGATGGCCAAGCAATGTTATTAATGGTGACAGCCTAGGTGACTAGGCAGTTTTCTGAGGGCTCAGGTGAGGGTTGCCTAGGTTGAGTGTGCCTAGGCGACTACCTGGTCGCCTAATATACCTGGGTGGTCGCCCATTGTGTAATGTGGTTCAACTTGTCTTGAACCACTCAAATTGTAATTTATATTTTAGTAGCTTTAAATTTTAATTAGTTTATTAATTAAAAACTTATGTTATTATTTTAGGCTTATATTTTTCTAGTAGTTTAAGACTCCTAGTTTTATAGTTTAACCCTAACTTGAAGCCTAAAGTTGAAGAACCCAAGCATCCAAGAGAATAATTGAATAAGCTTGATGCAGATGGTCCAAACTCCAAACCAGCCAGCTATGTCCTCTCTCTCTCTCTCTCTCTCTCTCTCTCTCTCTCTCTTTCTCTTCTTTCGCTAACCCATTTGCCCTTACTGTTTTTTTTTTTTGCCATAGCTGTGACCTCTCTCTCTCTCTCTCTCTCTCTCCGTTCTTTTCCTCATATGGAGCTGCTGCAGTTGGCAAGTCTGCAACTGCAAACTTGTCGACTACCCTTTTTTTTTTTTGGTTAATTCTGTTTTCTAATTGCTATGATGCTATTTGTACGAAATTATTAAGTTAATTAGCCTGTGCTGCAATTTTTTTTGCTTTCATATTAAAAAATTGTCGCCTAGGCGATAGGCAGGTCTATCGCCTAGCCTCGCCTAGCGTTTTGATAACATTGTGACCAAGTGCACTCCTGTGGCTTTTCTAGCTAGTTGTTCATCTATAGTGGTACATTGTGTCATTCTTTTTGAATATTAATCAAGTGCATTGTTATTATCATTATCATTTTTGAAAGTTTAATTTCAAGGAATGTTTCTATTTTACTATCTTTATCACTTAGAAAAATATTAAAATGATATTTGTCATTACCTTTGTTATTTTTTGCTGAAAGTTTAATTTCAACGAATGTTTCTATTTTACTATCTTTATCACTTAGAAAAATATTAAAATGATATATGTCATTACCTTTGTTATTTTTTGCTGAAAGTTTAATTTCAAGGAATGTTTCTATTTTACTATCTTTTTCACTTAGAAAAATATTAAAATGATATTTTTCATTACCTTTGTTATTTTTTGCTGAAATCGTATGTTAGAGTGCTAATCCTACTAGTTAGGAGAATGCATTTTGTGGTTGTTTCTGTTGTTATTGTAGTATGAGAGAGAATCAGTTATTTTATTATTATGATTTAAAATACATTGTTTTGGGCAAGAGGTGCCAAGAAAATACACTAATATCATTAAGGTCATGTATGGGGAGAGCATTAATTAGTCTAAGAACAGTTGGTTGTGAGACCAAGGAGTTCTAGTGTTTATACGTTTACGTCAAGAGCTAGTTCTGAGCCCTTCTTTTGCATTGATTTTGAATGAACTAATGACTTATGGCTCATTTTCAAGAGGAGTTGCCTTGGTATATGTTATTTGTAGACAATGTAGTTTTGGTCGACTAAACAAGAGTAAATGCATAAACTAGAATTATAGAGGGATACTTTGAAATTAAAAAGTTTTGAAAAAAGTCAAGACTGAGTATATGGAATGTAACTTTAGTAAATGACAATGGGGCTGACACAACTTTAATAATTGAGAATGAAAAGATTCCTAAAATTAACCACTTTCCTTGTCTTGGATCAGCTTTCGATATAGGGAGATGTTAAAAAGGATGTTGCACATAGAATAAGAGTTGGATGGATTAATTGGAGAATCGCTTCCAGAGTGTTATATGATTCATGTATTCAACTCAAGCGACAAGGTGAATTTTATTAAATTGCATGTAGCATTCTTATGATGGACTAAATTAAATGTTGGACGACAAAGAAGTATCATATCCATAGGATGAATCTAGTTGAGTTGAGGATATTGAGATGGATGTACGGAAAGACAAAAAAAGATAAGTCAAGGAATGAACATACCCAAGAGAGTCCAGGAGTAGCCCCAGTAGGAGATAAAATTAAGAAAAGTAGGTTAAGTCGTTTGGACATATAAAACAGAGACCTAAGGAGAGGCTTGTGAGAAGGTGAGAGAGAATGCATGTCGAAGGATCTAAAAAGCTACAGGAAGGCCGAAAAGGACTTGGATGGAGTTGTGGAAAAATGATTTGAATGTACATAATTTGATTGAATATCTGGTTTTTGATTGATTGAGATGGCAGACTAGGATTGAATATCTGGCTTTTGATGATGTTGAAATAAGAGTACACTGTAATATGTGTTCTTAATTTTCATGTGAGACATGAGGGAGTAGGCTGCAGTTCTTCACCTTTAGGGGCTTCGGCATTTGATATATGTGGACACTGGAGCGATATCGCTAGATCTTCACCTGTAGGGGCTAAGCTGAGAGTTAACTATGACCTCCTAGAGTGGGGGTTCATCAAATTTAACTTTGATGGCTCGTCGATGGGTAATCCGGGCCCATCGGGGGTGGGAGGAGTTTTTCGGGACCACACAGGGAGGATTATTCATGCTTTCTTTGGGTCCATCGGTTTAGGAGATGCGGTGAGGGCTGAGTTATATGCTATAGTGGAGGGAGGCATGATCCCAAGGCTTTTTGGTACTTGAGATGGAGGGAGATTCTTCTTACTGGGGTGCTCTGGTTGTCATCTACAAGTGTTGGATCATGGAGGCTCGCTCACTTTATCAGATTGGCTAAATTTTTGATTCTTGATTTGAACGCTTTGATAGTTCATGTTTGCCGGTCAGTCAACGAGATAGCTGACAAGTTGGCCAGAGGAGTGGAGATGGAGGGATTATATGTTGGGACTTGGGATGCCCTCAGAGGATATGTTTAGGTGGGGAGGGGTGACTTTCACATGGTGGGATGCATTTCATGTGCTTTTCATTTAGCATGTGGAATGGCATCCAAATGGTGTGGCCTGTTATTTTTCTGTTATTTTATTTTCTCCCTCTTCTTTGGTCCACCTCGGATCAATTGTATGCTGTTTATTAGTTGATATGTATAATATCATTTGATGTTATTCATAAAAAACAAAAGGCTGCAGTGCTGCATGTGATGATATATATATATATATATATATAGATATATGTATATTTTATTATTTTTATTATTTTTATTTATTTTTTTGATCAATAACGAAGAAATTTTATTAATAGAGGAGGATGTACAAAAACAAAACAAAAAGGAAATTGCCAGTTCCACAGGATAAAGAACCAGCTAAAGGAAAATTAAAGCAGAAACTAAACCAATCCAAAAGAAACCTGTACAAAGAACTACATTACAGTAATGATCTGAGAATCCTACACCAAGCAACTGTAGTGTCCATAATCAAATCAATAAGGCGATTTGAACTCCTTCGGGAGTCCTCAAATATTCTGTTATTAAGCTCTCGCCAAATATGCCAAAGGATGCAGAAAAATAAAACCCTGTAGATAATCTGACCCTTCTTCCCCAATGTAGAAAACCCCCACTGATCGAAGAGGTCAGTAACCAAGGTTATAAATTTCGATTTCACCAGAACTGTCTGGCGAAATTTCGCCGGCATGGTGTAATATTTCGCCAGGTTAGAAAAAAATGGTGAAACATTTTTCAAGGGAATTTTGATTCCAATTTTTTTTAGGGTTTAAATGAGGTTAAAATACACCTAACAAACTTAAAATATGCAAAAACACATGCATACATATACATTTACACATAGTTAGGCAAGTATGATGCACTCAGTTGAGTACCT
>JAUPMG010102848.1:0-12237 GCA_031762675.1 Pachysandra terminalis | reverse complement strand
TGAAATTTGGTGGGGAGTGAGGTTTCACTCCCACAAGGTCTTCAATATGTTTTAATTTCATTAACTTGTGATGCTTGGTGTGGCTTTGGGGGTTTCCCCAATTCTAGGGTTTGATCACTTGGATTCGACGGGTCGGATTTGGTCCGTAAGTCATTTTTGTGCAAGTCATTGGTTGTTCCATGGCTATGATACCATAGAGTAGGTGGGTGTGGTTTCTATATCATACTCCAAGCTTCCAAAATAGAAAACCACGACTAAATAGCATACTAATTTAGGATACTCAACTTAGGATTTCGCCGGATCGATGCCAGAGAATTGCCGGAGGAACAACGGCGACACGGCGCCATGGATTCTCCTTTGGCTCCAATCCACCATGAAAGAGAAGAGAGAGAAGTGAGGGTTTAGGTTTTGTGAGATTTTTTTGCTGAAAATATCTTAAGTCTGATCTTTATAGTTCTATTCAAGTCGGGGGAATTTTGGGTATTTGGTCGATATCTTTTTCGTCAGACACCGAAATCTCACCCCGATAGAGGGCTTTGCTTAACAGGGCTGATACTGATGATCTGAGTCAGCTAACTCAAATTGGGATTTTTACTTATTTATTCCCGCAGCATTTCGAAATTGCCGGAATTACCGAGTTAAAGGAAATTTCCCGACTTGCTTAATCTTTCTGAAGTTGAACCTAGGGATTAAGGTCAGACTCCATTTAGTTCCTAATCTAGCTGATCAACTGGCTTATCACAATGATCTAAATTAATTATGCCACTAAGCGTAATTAATTCAATAATCAAAAATCGGGATATTATAGTTCCCCCTTGAAATCCTTCAAATTTACCCGTTAGTGGCCTCGTCGGTCGGCCGGTGGAGCCTGCCGACGGGCACATGCAATCTCAGAACAACCCCCCTGTCAGTGACCTTGCCAGTAGACCGGCGACCTGCCGATGAGGTCGGTGAACTCCTCCGGAGGGCTATGCTCCCCCTATTGACCCCACTAGGTCTTGGTCGGCGGGCTCACCGGTGGGCCGTTCCCCCCCCCAATCACTCAATTAATCTTGTCGGCGGGCTCATTGGTGGGTCGGCAAACTTCGCCGGGGGACCGACATAGTCCCCTGACAGCCTCTGTAAATCATTAAAATGCCCCTGTCGGTGGACCGATGGACAGACTTGTGATTTGTGGTTTTTCCTAACTCTACATATGATCATTCCATCACTCCAAATAGGTCTAAAATTACTTTAATAACATTCTAAAACATATTTTTATACATTCTAATCAATTTATGGAATTAAAACAACATATTTTTTTGCTTAGGTTAAGATCATAAACCCTAGTTTTGATACTTGCCCTAACTCCAAATTTTCATGCCAATAACACATATACACCTAATTTAACATGCCTCTTACTGGTTTCTATCACATTTGATGTCAATTAGTTATATGTAGAACCGGTATTTGGGTTTTTGCCCAAATACCCAAGATTTTGAAAATTTACTCACCTTTGGTTTGTTTGAAGCCATGAATCCCCTTTGATCTTTGATGTTCGAGCTTTCCCCTCGATTTCCGATGCTCCATGCCTTCTCCCTTGGCCCTTTAATTGACCAAAATACACTTTTCTCAGTTTTCGAAATTTTTGGGTTGTTAAACTATTCCCTTCGGCTAACTGGACCGCAACAAAGATCTTCTGTAACAACGTACTCGGTCGACCGGACAACTCACTCGGTCGACCGTGTCACTACAAACAGGTTCTGTAACCCAGGTACTCTGTCGACCAGACAAGTCACTCGGTCAACCGGGTCACTACAGACGAGTTCTGTAAACCCAGCCTTCGATCGACTGGACAAACCATTCGGTCACTGGGTATCACGATCGGTCAACTGGACATACCAAATCGGTCGACCGGGTCTCGCAATCCCAGAATTTCCAGAATTAAACATGTGATAAAAACATAAATTACTTGATTCAATCTTACCAAAAATTATAAGGTTCATAATAATCATTCTAATAAGGCTATTACATGCATTCATAATACTCTTAAGAGTTCTACAAACATAGCATCATATATATACAAACATATGTGAATGTAACAGTTTCATTCAAGTAATATGTCATGGTTGCATCTAATGTATACATGAATGATGTATATTTTTAACTTTTGGTTTCACGAACTACACAAAATCAACATTCAAAACTTGTAATGCATAACATAGAGTATGGGAACCAAAGAAATTCTATTCATAAAAGTTTGTTGATCACAAACCAACATTTATTTTAAATGAAATCATTAATTAACCTTTCTTTTATAGTGAGAATATGAATTTCCACATCAAACAATATAACCGTTGTTAAATAAAGTATGATAAAATCAATAGCTATCATCTAGTCCTAATTTGACTTACTCTAACACAATTTTCAAATGTGTATTCACCCATAATGAGACTCATACAATAAAAATAGATAAACCAAATCAAATCCTAATGTAATCCGTTGACTTATCCCAATATAATATGTATTGCCATACTGCATATAGGAACATTCTTTTATGGTTCTCCCCCATCATCATTGTGATAGATATAGATCAATTGCATCTAACTTATCTCATTGGCTCGATCCTCTGGTGACACGAATGAGACGACAATAACTCTTAATAATGTTGATAGTTTTTTTGTAGAGTATTTCAGTCATTTTTGTTGGTTCTTAGTCTTTAAGTTTAGACTAGTTGGACATTTCCTATGGTGCTTTTGTATTGTGACATAGTATGGGATTATGTGTCTCTTAATCATTGCAAAATATTTTTGAAATATTTAGATCTAATCTTAGATTTAATCATTGAAAACTTATTGTTTACATTTAATGTATGGTGTTGAAATTTTCTCTTCAGGAGTGCTATCTATACATTTTTCATGTAAACAAAACATTATTTTGATATTTGGAAAAAGCAAATACCATAGCATCAACATGCAATATACTGAAAAACATGAAGGAACCATGCCTTCAAACATGATTCTACACATTCCATAATGTCCCAAAGTTGCCAACCTGCAGTTGTCCACCATTAGAAGAACACATCCTTGAAACTAGTCTTCTACTTCAAGGAATATTAAATTATTCTAAAAATCAAGATACATTCATCAAGGGAACTCCCTTTATCTATAAATCGTTCAATCCTATTTACAGGTAAATATAAACCTTCCCTAAGAAAAATTATATAAGCCATAAGGCTACTAGTATTCTTAATAGCCATATTCATTGCTCCAAGAATGCTGCTTAACCAAAGTTAAGTTTCATGTGTCCCTATTGAGGGAATATAAGCCACCATAATTTTTCTGTCTCCCACTTCTTTTGGGCGCTTTTGAGCTTCCTAACTACAAGATTCACTTTAACAAGAATACTATTTCTACAAATTTATTTTATAAATAATTCAAAGTTAATGGTCATTTCAATTTCCAAAAATATTTCAATAGTTTGCAATTATCTGGCACTTTAAACCTATTCTTTCTAGCAAACCAATTTACAATGTTCACCATGAAAATTCCATTAATTAAATGGCCCCACCATCTAGAATTCTCAATGTAAAATTCTAGAATTTAGATTTGAGTAATTTTTTTTCCTACCTTTCTTTACCTACATGAATATTATTTAACACATTTATTTTTAATCTATAAATATTATCAATTAGATTACTCACTTTCATGTTCCAATCAATCGTATTTAGCCTATGCTCTAAGACTACTTTGTACCAAATTTCATCTAGCACCCAATTATCAATCCAAATCCAAGATTCATAGACCGTCTAAAATATTTTGTAAGTAGGATTCTACCCTTCATTATATTTTCCAAATATAAGATACATTACTTGGATATTTAGTTTCTAGAAAATCTTCCTTTTTTAAACACGTAATCCTTATTTGCACGCAGATCCTATCATGGCTATTTAAAACTTTTCATGCTAATGTCTCCATACAAGCATTATTAACACTGGCAATATTTCTAATTACCAAACTTCCTCTCTATTTAGGTCTACAAATCTTCTACCATTCTAAATAATGGGTTATGTGTTATTTGTTAGAAGGATTCCATAAAGAATCTCTTTATCCTTCTCTAACTTTTCTCTAGTTTAAGTTGGAAGCTAATAGCATTCCGTCATGTTTGAGGAGTTATTTCCACTTTAGCTATGATAGAATTGTTTCATCAGTCATTAAGTAACATTTTGCTTTAAAGTAAGAATTTTTTATTCTCTATTGTAAGGAACTCAAATTGTTTGGTATTTATTCCTTTATCAATCATGGGAATAACCAAGTATTTTTCATGTTTATAGTAACATGGCATTTTATGAACATGCTTAGTAACTTCATATGCTTATTGAAAAATTCTTTTGATAATATTTTAAATGAGTTGTGATAATTTACTTTCTATTTTCAGTCAATAAAATACAATTAGAGCGCTCAATATAGATCCCATTGTCACTTGAATAGCTTCTGAATTGTACGATAGTCATCATAAAAAAAATAAGTGTGAAATTTTATGAACACTCATCATAATCCTATTTTACATGTCTTCTTATGTGGAATATGTTCAAGCAGTCTAGATAATAATTATATCACACATAGTAAATAAATAAGGAGACAAGTTTGATTGCCTTTGAGGGTAGAAATCCTATCTATAAATTTGTTTAATATTTTTTTTGTGTGTGTTTAATTTTCTCTTTGTAGGTATGAGACAGAAACTAATTATTTTGCTGAAGATGTTAGGACTATCAAGCAGCAACAACTGAAGGAGAAAATGTTGGAAGTCAGATCTATATGCGTTTTTTTTTCTTGATGTAGAGCTTTTATCTACTACAAAATCTAGAGCAATGGCCTTACACACTTAAAAATAGATGAAAGCAAGGAAAGTTGGAGTATTTTTGTTAAATTGTTGATAAAGAAAATTAGTAAGGATTTCATTCTAATATAAAGGAAAGGTTGAGAACTCCAAAATTCCTCCAGAATTAAATTAAGAGAAAAATTGAGAATTAGATCAATTTATCTTAGGTGGATGATTCACAAGAAAACATTACTTGAATTCTAATCTTGACAAGGCATTGTTAGTTACTTGATCAAACTCCTCCACATAAGAAGTTCGTAGTTCTTAAATTCAAGGATGAGAAGAGTAATGAAGAGAGCACATTTTGACAAAAAACAATTAATTTTAGCTCAAACAATTTCACTTTAAATTAGTTTTAAGTTATAAACGTTTATAGATAGGTTTATTTAAAAAACTTCTGGGCAAGTAAAGACCCTTTATAACTAAGCCTATACCATAAGGTAACTTGGTGTGGCTTAGAGATGAATTTCTAAACCAAGTTGATGTCTTAAAGCATCCAAAGATTCCAAACATAGCCACCATAAAGTAGAAACTATTTCAAAAATAAATATATTAATACTCTTCTTAGTTTAGACTAGTGGGCAGTACATGCCTATATGTATTTGAAGATTGTAAAAAGTAAAAGGATAAAAAGAGTGTTTAGTGACTAACTTTTAACAACTAATTCATCATAAAAGTGGGTGGTTATACAATTGTTATCTAATGGAAAGTGGAAATCATGTCATTTGGTTCATGAACAGCATTAGATCGAATTAGGAAAAAAAATTACAAAAGTGCCTCATAATATATATATCAAGTGATTGTTAGTTTGTTTAGTCTTCTATGCATCTTCTGACAATGCTACTTTAAAATGTGATGGAATGCTTCCTAGGACACAATTCCCCTCATATATAATATTGATATGTGCGATGAGAAAAAATTCCTAAATTCTATCTTTTACTATTTTGTTCTAATGTAGGCTTCTCTTCCTTGGACCGAGAATGAAAGCATGGTATATATGTAACAAATGTTAGTAGGACATTGGGTGATATAACATGGATCTGTTGTGCCATAATTTCATTTGACTATTGTACTAGCTTTAATGTATGGTTTTTTGTCCTTAAAATAATCTTTGCAACATGAATGAATTAAACCTCCCATACCCACCCGAAGAGAAGATGCCTTACCGTTTCCTCAAAGACTGGAAGATATCAACACGCAACATTGTCTATTAATTTCCACAAGTAATTGTCTTGAAACATTGAGATATGAAGAAGTCTTTACACACACATAACTATCTACAACAGCTCATCTAAGCAACTTTTTGGTAGCCTGTGTCGAGATACAATTATCACTACGGTACCCCATAGGGGATGATGTGCTACCTCTTTAAGAGAGGATGCCTTAGTGTTGCCTTGAAGACTGGAAGATATCAACACGTAACATTGTTTATTAATTTCCACAAGTAATTGTCTTTACCATCTTTATGAAACAATAACTTGTTTTCATTATCAAAGATAAGTTCCACGAACTTCAATATGACTTATGTTAGGAATGTCTACATTAAAGATTTCTAACATATATAATTAGTGGAGTAGTTAAGAAAGAAGAGGAGGAAACTTCATATAGTTTTTATTGATTTAAAGAAAACACATGTTAGAATATCAAGAGATTAATATGTTTTTTCACTATCAAAGATAAGTTCCACGAACTTCAATTTGGCTTATGCTAGGAATGTCTACCATAATGTTAAGTATCGGCCGATTCCGAGTCGGATCGACTGATACAACTTGGGATCAGCTCAGGACAAGTCACGATCCCAAGCCGATCCCGAAATTTGCTAAAGTTCTGTGACTCGGTTTCGGATGAATCATATCGGACGATCCAATATGGATCGTCCAACACCCCTAAAAAATTCTATGATCTAAAAAATAAAATAAAAATTAGGCCATGTTTGGATCAGACGATTCCGAGTTGGATCGCCGATGCAACTCGGTATTGGATAGGGTGGATTTTTCAAAATAAAGGTGTACAAATTATATACATCAATATATACTAATATACAAAATATGGAGGCTAGAATCATTTAGATATCAAGCACTATACATTTTTATTCTATTAAGTACTCTACTTCTTTCGAATAACCCTTTTTAAGACAAAGTATTTAAAGGAAACCACTCCATGGTCATAATAAAATAACTTACTATCCAATGAAAACACACTAGGACCACTTCATAAGTATATATGGCATATGCCCCTCTGGTCGTTAGTGACATGTATGAGAATGTTGAGATGATTGAATTGAGAGACTAAAAAGAATGAATATATTCATGGATGTTTTGGTATTATCCATAAAGTTAATATGGTTTGGGCATGCAAAACAGAAATTGAGGATATTTTTGTATGAATGTGGGCTGCATACTGAAGGATCTAAAATGATTAGAGGAAGACAAAAAAGTACAGGGATGGTGTCTGTCGGAAATGATTTAATTATGCATCATCTAAACCGATATATGGTTTTCGATATATTAGGATTTGTAAAGTTCAAATCTGAGAGGGAAAATACTGGCTCACTCAATTGATTATTGAGGAGTCGTTTGATGTTTATTTAAAACTTTGAGATTTACAATCTTTAGTGTCCCAGATTATCGGGACTCTATCTTTGCATTCTTTTCAAAATTCAAAAGATAAAACTAATTTATTCTTTACAAGAGGACAAGTTACTTTGAGTAACGTTATCCTCAACATTCCCCCTCAAGCGCAACGGGTTATCAAAAACAGTAAGCTTGTCCCGTAACAAATTGAACCGTAGATGGCTAAGTTCTTTGGTAAAGTTATCAGCAATCTGGTCTTCTGTAGGAATGAATCGAACATCAAGATCCCTTTTGGCAACTGTATCTCTCACAAAATGGTAATCAACCTCCACATGTTTGGTACAAGCATGAAACACGGGATTAGCCGTAAGGTAGGTCGCACTGATAATGTCACACCATAGTAGAGGACGAGAACATAGAAACACATCAAACTCATTCAACAGAGATTGCGGCCATGTTACCTCTGCTGCATCCTTAGTTAAACCCTTATATTATGATTCAGTACTTGAACGAGCAACAGTGGGTTGCTTACGAGAACTTCATGAAATTAAATTAGGGCCAAGAAAGACACAATACCCACTTGTGGAGCGACGGTCATCGGGCATCCTGCCCAGTCAGCATCAGAAAATGCAGCATGATTGAGGGAGGAAGAACGATGTTGTAGAATGCCATAGTTAATAGTATGTTTAAGGTATCTTAAGATACGTTTGACGGACGTCCAATGTTCTTCCGTAGGTGGATGCATAAATTGACATACCTTATTAACTGAAAAGGAGATGTCTGGCCTGGTCAAAGACAAATATTGGAGAGCACCTACAGTACTTCGATAGTGAGTAGGATCAAGCAATATAGAGCCGGAAAATCTAGATAACCGAGTTGAGGATACCATCGGTGTGGAACAAGGTTTGGCTCCATCCATATTTGTTCTTTTTAGAAGATTAAGAACATACTTTGCTTGTGACAGTAACAGGCCTTGGGTAGACGATTGAACCTCGATACCCAAAAAATATTTTAAGGAACCCAGATCTTTAATGGAGAACTCATTCCCTAAAGCACATAAAAGATCACGGATTGCTCCATCATTATTGCTGGTAACAATGATGTCATCCACATAGACAAGTAAAAATATGAGTGTAGTTTTGGTTCTAAGAATGGACATGGATGAATCAGATTTGGAGCCAACAAAACCATAGTCAATTAAAAATTGACTGAGACGATGATACCAGGCCCGTGGAGCCTGTTTTAAACCATACAATGCCTTCCGAAGCTTGCAGACATGAGACGAAAATCGAGAATTAGTAAAACCCGGTGGCTGACGCATGAAGACTTCCTCCTGTAGTACTCCATGTAGAAAAGCATTACTTTCGTCCAGTTGACGCATGCTCCAATCCAAAGACACAGCAAGTGAAAGAACTGTGCGAATGGTGGTAGGTTTAATGACAGGACTAAACGTATCAGCATTGTCCCATCCTTCCTGTTGAGTGAATCCTTTTGCAACCAAGCGAGCTTTATATCTCTCAATTGTACCATTGGACTTTTGTTTAATTTTGAAGACCCACTTCGAACCAATAATATTCATAGAAGGAGAAGAAGGAACAAGGGTCCAAGTGCCATTGCAAATTAGAGCGTTAAATTGATCAGCCATTGCCGTTAACGTGGATCCTTAGATGCTTGTGTAAAACATGTACGTTCATCTTCAGCAATAGAGAGAGAGAGAGAGAGAGAGAGAGAGAGAGAGAGAGAGAGAGAGGCTACCAGATGACAAGTAGCAAAAAATAAACGTGCCTTTCTTGTTCCATCATTGCTTCTTGTAACCATTGGATGATTTGATGAAGAATTAGATGCAGAAGGTGGTAATCCAAGATCAACAACTAGATTGATTGGTGGGGCCTGTACTGCATGGGACATTGGCATCTGATTTTCACGTTGGAGTATGTGTTGTTGGTCATCCATGATTGTAGGAGATGAAAGATGAGGTGGCACCTGCATTGCATGGGACATTGGAATATCAATTTCACGTTGGAGCACTTGTTGATCATCCATGATTGTATGAGATGAAAGATGAGGTGGAGATGCATGGGACTGTGAACCTGGACATGAAGATGGACTAGGTACAACAGATATTGTTGCATGAGAATATGCAAAGAGATCTCTTTTGGTTGATGGTTGTGATGGAAGAATATCCATAAGACCATGAGATTTGGATGAGAGAGATCTCAACCAAGAATACACCTTTGGAGAAAAATGAGGAGACTTATCCAAATAGATTGGATTTGTTGCAGAAAAGGTGTTAGATGCAGAGAAAATAGGTGATGGATTCACAAAAATAGGATTATTTTAAATGGAATGAGAGTTGTGCGTGGGATGAAGAGAGATTTGTGGAGATGAGATTTAAGTGGGCCCACGTGTGGATGATGTTACCTGGTCAGTTACAACAGGAATACTAGGAAAGATTTGTGGAGAATCATTTTGATGGACCCCACTAGGAGATGTGCTGGCTTGAACGTTTCTAGCATGTGGAGAATTTGAAAAATCCACATTATCTTGGACGGTTGCAGTAACGATTGGAAGCAGATTTCCTTGATTTGAGGGATCCACTTGTGGAGAATTTGAATGAGAAGTCCCACTGATTTGAACTACATCATTTGTAGGAACTGAGTGAGAGGAACAAGGAATTATGGGATCCAACGTCCCATTTTGTAGAGTGGACATTGGAACGATAATGTGAACTCCATGTAGATTTGAACACACAGTCTTTGGATCTCTTTCTTTTTCTGCAAAAGGAAAATTGCACTCATCAAAAATAACATGCCGACTTATATACATACGACCAGTAGGAAGATGTAGACAACGATACCCATGATGATTTGAACTGTAACCCATGAAAATGCACTTGGCCGATCGATAATCCATTTTGTGTTTGGAATATGGTCGCAGATAGGGATAACAGGAACATCCAAAAACATGTAGAAACAAATAATCTGGTCGCTTGTAAAAAAGCCTTTCCCAAGGAGAGCAATTACTTGTGTTTGGGGAAGGTAGCCGATTAATTAAATAAACAACAGCTTGAAAAGCTTCATCCCAATAGATATTTGGAACTGATGCATGTGCCATCAGTGTTAAACCAGTTTCAACAATATGCCTGTGCTTGCGTTCGGCTGACTTGTTCTGGTCATGGGTGTGAGGACACAAAACTCTATGTGTAATTCCAGATGTATTAAGAAAATCAGTAAATTTTCGATATTGGCCTGCCCAATCACTTTGAATGGCCTTGATTTTAAGATCAAACTGATTTTCAACATTGTTTTTAAAACGAATGAAGGCCTCGAACGCATCAGATTTATGATCAAGTGGAACAATCCACGTAAATTTACTAAAGCCATCAAGAAAATGAACGTAGTAACGAAAACCATTTACAGACACCACAGGAACAGGTCCCCAAAGATCAGTGTAGACTAGATCTAAGGGACCAGATGACACAGACAATGAAGAAAAAAATGGTAAACGATGAGTTTTGCCAAGCTGACAAGCTGTGCATGAATGAGATGTCTTATCCTTGGTGACTAGAAGATCATTGTTGGAGATAATTTGCTGAACAATACGACCATGCGAATGACCAAAACAATATTGCCAAATTGATGGAGAGACACGTTCACCAATAAACGCTGAAGGTTCCTGTTTATTGTTGACTATTTTATTTTTGATTGCAAGCTGATAGAGACCACTCTTAGTTCGTCCTTGGCACAATACCTTCCCAATTTGACGGTCCTTAACAGGACAAAAATCCAGATGAAATTCAAAAATGACATCATTATCAGTTGTGACGAACATATAGAAGATTTTTTAGAAATCTCAGGTACATTTATAAGATTATTAAGAGTAAACGAAGCAGAAGGAGTGTGAAGCAATAAAGAACCAATATTATGTATTTCAAACCTGCACCATTTCCAACTCTTATCTGATCGGCCCCTTGATAGTCTGACCGTATGGACAAGTTACTCAAATCTACTGTGAGATGTGTGAACAACCCCGGGTCGGGTGGAGCCTAGATAGATCGGGTTGTTTGGAGTCACCACCATTCGTTGGGTTCAGGTGTGAATGGTCACCTAGGTAAGTCAATTGATTTCAAAATAGACCCAAAAATAATATTTAAAACAAGGTCTAACCAAATTGAGTAGAGAGACTTAGTTAAGAGAGCGGGAAGGTGTTAGGCACCCACTCTCTTCTGGTTCAATTGGTTACCTGGTTTAATTCTATTTGGGCAATTAAAAAAAATCCTAAGATAATAAGAGAAAACTAGAAACTCTAAACATGAAAATAAACCTAAATCCCTAAATACAAAGGCATCTAACACAAATAAAAGAAATTCATAAGATGCCCTAAAAATCTAGGGACCTCAAAACTGATCTAATTCTAAAATAAATAATTATAAAACTAATCTAAAGATAGTAAAAATATGAAAATTTAAATCTGAAAATTCTTCATGCATAAAGCTGACATAACTAGGATCCGTGACAATAGCCTTTAACAAATAAGTATTTTGATCGATTGATGTAAATCCGAAATTACTAAAATTGGACGGTCAAAAAAGTGAACTTAGAACCATTTATAAATTTATCAAAGAAAATGTCTGTACACAAGCATGAGATTCAAAAAAATTAAAGACTACCAATTCTAATCAAGTAATTTGAATCACGGAAAACTCTCTTAATTTACAGATTTAACAGTGGTGATGACGGATTTGTAAAAGGATAACTGTATTAGAAGGAACCAATTACAATCATCAACCAGAGAGTAAGGTAGG
>JAUPMG010102827.1:0-12238 GCA_031762675.1 Pachysandra terminalis | reverse complement strand
AACCCAAATCAACCCAACCCAAATTGTAGTTTCAGTTTGGTTTAAGTCGAGTTAGGTCAGGTTAATACATTGTTTTTTAAAAATACATTATGTATATAATTTGATTTAAATCGATTTGGTATTGTTCTGTTTAGAATTATATATACTAAAGTTTGGATTTTGATTCGATTCGGTATAACCGAGACTTCAACCCAAAACCAAACCGATCTAAATTCGATATTATAATTCAAAATCAAAACCGAACCAAATATCTAGAAATCCAAATCAAATTGAATAGAAGTTAGTTTGGATCGGTTCGGTTTCAGGTTTAACCGATCCAAGTTGCATTCCTAACTTGCATAGTGCTAGAGTCGTCACTGATTAAGGTAGAAGCCAGTTTCAGGTTCATTAGGTTACTTAGGGTTTTAGAAATGTAAGTCACCCTTTTTAGTGGCTCTCGCCTTGGACTGGATGATGCACATCTTATATGAACCTTAGTTGTGTCAACTTCGTGTGAACCTCGCATGAGGTTGACACTTGTGAAAAGTGTCAACGCTTTTGGTGAATCCTCGTGTGAACCTGGGACAAGTGTCAAACTTATGCGAGGTTCACACAAGGTTTACACAGCCCAAGTTCAGAAAAGATATGCATCCAGTTAGGGGTGCAACTTGGGTTGAACTAAACCGAAAAGGTTTTATAGTAGTTTGGGTCAGTTTTGGGTTAGGAGTTTGGATAACCCAACCCAACCCGAAACCCAAATGGAATTAACCCAGGTTTTAAACTACTTACATATTATAATATATAGTCATTTAAAGAAACTCCTCTAATCATATATTATTTTTAAATAAGCTCCTTGGCCTTTTATGTAGTGACCTAAATCCTTTAACAGAAATTTTTCCTTGTTTAATTATTCTTTTGATATGTTTAAAAGGTTAGTGTATTTAATTGGTGATTAGGGTATTTTCGTAATTAAACTTTTAAATTAGTGGCCTTATTTTTATTTCGTTTTCTCTTTGGGGTTAGTCTTGTAAGGAGACTTTTTCCCCAATCCTCTGAACGCACGAGATTGCGTTGAACCAGTCAAGGAGACGTGTCCTTGAACGTGTCCCTGATTGAGCCGTTGTGGGAGGGAAGTTAGGAAGACAACTCCTTATACCTTCATCCCCAATCGTTGTTGTATCACCATTCAAATCTGAGATCTGAGAGTGAGACGTAGAGACTGAATCTGAATTTGTTGCAGTGAGAAGAGGAAGAGAAGAAAAAGAGAATTAATCGTATAGGAGATTTCCCATTCGTTTTCTGTTACTCTAATCAGAAGCATTGTAAGTAGCTTATTCGGTTTGAATTCATATGATTATAGATGATGCTATGTATTGGTTTTGTAATTGAAATAGGATTGCTGGTTCACATGATCGAACCTTGTGTTTTTCTGGAACTTTGATATAATCCATGTGAATTTATTCTACAAGTATTTGCTAACGAGGATTTCATGATTTCAATGTTTACTCAATTGTGAATTGATTGAATCATGAGAGTTATATGTTCTTTATCTCGCATTACATAGTTCTTATGATCAAATTCTATTTTCAGAAATTATACTGTTGTACTTAAGATTTGTGCCATGCATGAAAGAGATTTAACATGTTTACAATGTGGTTATAGTATTGGATTGGATGGGAATTAATGTGAGAAATCCTATTGATGTTGTTCTGTGAGAAATCCTATTGATGTTGTTCTGTGAGAAATCCTGGTGATTAGAACCCAGAAAACAGAGCTGGCAGTAACATCTGAGTTGCTGTCTGTAACATTGAGATCGAGCGCAGTGTAGTGCGATCAAGCACATTGCGATTGAGCGTAGATCAGTGCGATCGAGCGCAACTGTGCAGAGACAGAAACCTATTGTGACACAGTGTGAGGGTTTGGATGTCTTTTGGTTCGGGCTTAATGGTGCTTTGTGATGGGATCAAGTGGGGTATGGGGTTGAGTACCTGCAATGACTGAAACCTACTTGTTGCCTTTAGCATGTGCTAACCAATTAGACATACTCCTCAGTTGGTCTTCACTTAAGAAAGAGATGATGAAACCCTCTTTATGATTACTTGTAACTTGCATATAGGAATGTGTATGATGGGTTCCAATAGATTACCTGTATGGGTGCGTGAATAGCTTCTAAGGGGATCTATCATTCATATCCTATAGGAGAGTACATTATACTGTGTTCATATGAAATGTTAAGTGTGCCCGGTTGGTGGAAAATAATAGGTTGCCTATTCTTGTGGGTTGAAAGGCCTACGAAATAAGTTATGAATCACAGTTGATTCATAAGGTCGACTGGACCTTGAGTATTGTACACTCTTAAATCAGTATATGGTGGACTTCGAACCATGGGTTAGTGCCCGGATCGAAAATGAGAATACCGGATGTTCCTGGGACACAGGTCCCGAAACCTTTTTGGAAGCTGCAATGAGAGACACTTAATGTATCATATAAACATATGCATAAACCACATTACATTGCATTTCTTGATTGAGTATACATTAGTTCATCTGATTATTCATTCTCGCATCATAATCATGTCATAACATCTCTTATTCATTTCTATTGACATTATTGTTTTATCGCTGGATTTTTGCTCATACGTGATGATGTGAATAGTGACTGCATCATGCTTGCTGAGTATTCTAAACTCACGCAAGCTTTATGTTGCAGGTCGATTTTGAGTGACGGACGTTGCAGTTACATTTCTGTTTATCTAGTTATTTCAGTTGTAATAAGTACTTGGAACCATGATATTGGGATTTATTTATGTAAGGCTCTTCTGTAGCCATTTGATTCATTTATTGTTATTTGAATCTTTGTACTTATCTTCCGCAAGCTCTGAGTTGTTGAAATAAAGATCACTTTTATTTTATCTCCTTTTATATTTTGGTAATAATATGGCAATCCGCGGTCCAAAAATGGATCCCGAAGGTATCTCCTCGTGTTCCGTGCCATCCCACCTAGGGATCCGTGCTACGGGATCTGGGGTGTGACATTTTTGGCAAAGGGGCTTATTAAAAACTCAATCCTTGAAGAATACACGATTACAGAAAGGGTAAGAGCAGAAGAGGAGTATTAAGGTTTTACAACATTCTTCAATCTTCTCATACTCAATCTAGCAGCAATGGTAATAAGTCGTTACCTTAAAAGACGAAGATAACATACCGATTCCGGATCACGATAGAAGGAAAAAAAAAAAGATTCATACAAGCATAGATTTGAACTCAAATTGATAGATCTGCGTCTCCGTAAAAGACGAAGATAACAGATAACATACGGATTTCGACGATCAATAAAAGAACTGAGAGAGAGAGAGAGAGAGAGTCGATCGCATAAGATTTTTCTTCTGTAAGAACAAAGAGAGAGAGAGAGAGTCAATCCGATCGGATAACACAAAAAAAATTAGCAAAGCCAAACCGAACCGATCCGATTAGATCTTTCTTCTGCAATAACAGACCTTAGATTCAAGGATCTCTCCATATTGATCAGATCAACAAAGTCATCGTTAAACTGACTATACTAGGTACGTCGCACAGTATTCTCTCTCTTTGTGCAAACATGATGTTTTGATCTTTTGCATGTCTTCTGTGTCTTTGTAGGTTGGGTTGGGTTTGGGTTGACCTCCAAGGTGGTCGGGTTTGGGTTGATGTCAACCTGACCCAAACCGACCCAAGTTGCACCCCTACATCCAGTCCTAGGCGGGATCCACTAAAAAGGGTAACTTACATTTCTAAAACCCCAAGAGAACTAATGAACCTGAAACAGGCTTTTACCTTAACCAATGACGATCGTGGCACTATGCTAGTTAAGAGTACAACGTGGGTCGGTTAAACCTGAAACCGAACCGATCCAAACCGACTTATGTTGGATTTGATTTGGATTTCTAGATATTTGGTTCGATTTTGGTTTTGAAATTATAAAACAAAATGTAGATCAGTTTGGTTTTGGGTTGAAGACTTGATTAAACCGAACCGAATCAAAACCCAAACTCTAATATATATAATTCTAAACCAAACAATATCAAACCGAATTATGTATATATATTTAGTATATATGAAATTTAAAATATGATATATATATATATATATATAATGTATTTTTTTAAAACAATGTATTAACTTGACTTAAACAGAACCGAAACTACAATTTTGGTTAGGTTGATTTGGGTTTATTGTTCTCCATTTCAATTCAGTTTAGTTTTTGTGTTGGGAAGTTCAGTTCTCAATTTGGTTTGACTTTTGGGTTAACCTTCACCAATATCGATTTGGTCTTGGGTTAATGTCAATGGAACTCAAATGGAACCAATCGAGTTGCATCGCTAAAGAAATTTTTTTTTCAAAAGATTATGATATAGAGAAAAGGGTTTTTAAGTAGTTTATTGAAAAAAACAAACAAACAAACAAACTTGAAACACTCATTATGGAATTGCTTTCAAGAGAATTTCTACCAAAAAAAATTGTTCAAAAGAATAAACAATTTTTAAGGGTAGAGTTGTAAATCAACTCCTATTTGATTTCACGCAGCATTAAATATTTCTTGGACGAGAATTCAAATGCATGAATGTCCGAGTGCCATGTCAAAGTTCCGCTACTATTCTAACAAACCGATTCCATTTCTTGGACGGGAATTCAAATGCATGAATGTCCGAGTGCCATGTCAAAGTTCCGCTACTATTGTAGCAAACCGATTCCACCGATCATCACTCTTGTTTAGGATTTAGAGTTGGGGATGGAAATGGGGCGGATTTATCGGGTAACCAACCTTTCCATTATCCCTTTGGTCAGGTTTAGATCATTAAATACAATGTTAGTGAAGTGTTAATTCTAAAAAAAAAAAGTTAGTGGCGTGTTATTTTCAAAAAATAAGTTAGTGTTTAATGAGTCAACTACTTAATTAATTGTAAAGTTAGGATTTAGTAAATAATAAAAATGATTAAGTTAAAACTTAAAAACCCAAAATTAATTGACTCTTGACCTTTCACAAGCCGAGCTGATCTTTTCCTAAGCCAAACTTTTGCTAGCCGAGCCTGAGCCTTGGAAAAACTAGTGAGCCTGAGCCCAAAAATTTTTACCAAGCCTGAGCCAAACTTGAGCCTTGTCTAGATTTTACGAGCCCGAGCCAAGCTGGGCAAAGCTCAGCTTAGCTCATTTACAGCTCTACAATTCCGCACTTGATTGCTTTTCAATTGCCAACTTCCTTGCATCCACTTGCATATTGAAAAACAGCCACAATGAGTTTTCGATGTTTGGCTTTGATCCTTCACATGTTACTTGATTTCGAGTCTTCCCATATTGTCCAAAATAGGATGGCACTTTTGACTAGTATAGGAACTTGATCAATTTGACAAAGCCTTTGCTTATACTTGTTGATTGTAAGTAGCCATTCTTTGATTGAGTAGGATCTGCATCTTCAATACATCCACCTATACCTGTAAGCCATAGTGCGACAAGAAATGGATATTGGAGGAAAGAAATCATTCCCATAGTTATTGCGATTACTTCCATGATTCACTCCATTTATTTTTCAATCTTGTTATCTCCTCTCATGTAAATTGATTTGTAATCTTTGTAATATCCCCTTGTATCTTCACACCATGTATATATATACACGCTATGACAATCAATAAAAATGCAAGTAATTATCCACCTTTACATGGTATCAGAGCTTTACGCTCCTTGGATCTAAACCCTCGTCCTCTTCTTCTCCCCGCAACAGTGATGTCTAACAGCACCGACAATCCCCAAGCAGCCACACCTTCAGCCTCTTCCCCTGTTCCGATTATAACAACCACAACCACCGATCTCATCCCACCAGTTATCTACAATACTGTCTCCGCACAAGTACCACTTAAACTCACCACCACAAATTATCTCTCCTAGAAACTCCAGTTTCATAATCTCTTCGTAGGGTATGACCTCCTTGGCTTCGTGGATGGCTCCAAACCATGCCCTCCTCAATCTCTTAGGATTAACAACGTGGGTACTACTTATCCCCAATACTCTCTTTGGATCAGACAAGATCAATTAATTCTCAATGCTCTTGTTGGCTCTCTTTCCCCATCCATTATTCTTTTAATTGCTTCCGTGAAAACCTCTCGCAAGGTGTGGCTCTCCCTTGCCGCAATCTATGCCAAGCCATTCCGAGGGCGGATCTTGCAGGTTAAAGGTCATCTTAAAAATCCCGTTAAGGGCACCAAAACAATTACCGAATTCCTGCAGTTTTCAAATGTCATGCGGACGAGCTTGCGCTCTTGGGTGCGCCTATGGATCCTGAAGATATTACCATCACAATTTTTGATGATCTGGGCGACGACTATCGTGACCTCAAAGATGTGGTGCATGCCTGGGACAGCACCATCTTCTTCGAAGAGCTGCACGAAAAACTCCTCACGTATGAGGCTGGCCTTCAAGACCGCACGGATCCTTCCTCGTCATTCTTTGCCACAGCTCACGCTGCTATCAACTCTAATCACTGGTGGTCTTCTGGACCATCTCACAACCGTCTACCAGCACCTCTATTCTCCTCCTCCGTTGCACAACCTCAAGGTAACCGATCTCCGAAGCCATACAAATGTTATTGTCAAGCATGTGGCCAGCAGGGCCATACATCCAAGAAGTGTCCATCTTATCGGTTGGTTCCCTCACAGCCTAATGCATCCAGTCCGTGGCAGCACGCTGGTTCAACTCAGACACCACCCTCTCGGAGATGGCATAAATCTCCCCATTACCTCCACCGGTTCCATTTCTCTGCCCACTCCCTCTACTTCCTTAAATTTAACTAATGTTCTTTATGTGCCATCCATGACAAATAATTTAATTTCTATATCTAAACTCTGTCAGCAAAACAATGTCTCAGTTGAATTCTTTCCTTCTGTTTTTCAGGTGATGGATCTTCGCACGGGGCACGCATTATGCAAGGACGGTCTAGGCACGACGTGTATGAATGGCCAACCACTTCCACTTCTGCTTCACCTATTCTCGCACTCTATTGTAATAAAGCATCATGCTTCGAGTGGCATCATAGGCTAGGCCAACCATCTAATAAAATTCTTCGTCATATTGTTTTTCATCACAATCTTTCCCTTTCCTCTAATCAAGTGTTGCCCTGTAATGATTGTCTTTGCAATAAAAGTCATCGACTTCCCTTTTCTCTCTCCACTATTACCTCCACTTCTCCTGTAAGGACTTCCCCTGTCATGGCACATGATGCTTATAAGTATTATGTCATATTCTTAGATCATTTTACAAAATATTTGAGTCTCTACCCTTTACGCCGCAAATCTGAAGTTCAAGATGTGTTCATACGCTTTAAACCACTAGTTGAAAAATATTTCTGTCGTCCTATTATTACACTCTGTACTGACAATGGTGGGGAATATCAATCACTCCGTGAGCATTTTTCTCACCATGGAATATATCATCTCACCACCCCACCTAATCCCCCTGAACACAATGGGTACTACGAGTGTCGTCATTGGCACATTGTCGAGACTGGACTTGCTCTTCTTAGTCATGCATTTATTCTTCTTTCCTATTGGCCACATGCTTTTCGGGCTGTTGTCTACCTCATAAACTGTATGCCCACTCCAACTCTCAATATGTCATCTCCCTTTGAAGCGCATTTTTGGACAATCCCCCAACTATGCCAAACTTCAAATATTTGGGTGCCTCTGCTATCCCTGGCTAAAACCCTACACAGTCAACAAGCTTGAACCTCGATCCAAACCGTGTGTTTTCCTTGGCTACTCACTCACTCAGAGTGCTTATATTTGTCTTGATCTCATCACTTCACGAATTTTCGTATCCCGCCATGTAGAATTTGTCGATTCTATATTTCCCTTTGCCTCACTTCAGCCCGCCTCCTCTCAACCCACGCCTGATAACACTACTGTAGGAGCTCTTCACTCCCCCTCCTTCTTCCCCGTCCCAATGTCCTCTCCTTCATTTTGTGCATCAGTTCCTACCTAACCTTCTACTACTCCTAACTGCCCGGCCCATACACTATCATCATTCGCCTTGCAGCTGCCACCCCCTCGTGCGGCGGTGCCTTCACCGAGCATCCTGCTACCCCTTCATCCGTGGCTCCCCATAACCTCACCTCTCTCACCTCTTCGACCTCCATTGAATCAGTTCCTAACCCCACACCCATAGCCCCAGCTGCACCTGTACCCGACCCGACTAATCCCGTAGTTGCGCTCCTAATCGACCTCACCCACCTCTCATAAACATTCACCCCATGTGCACTCGAGCCAAAAAATAAACATCTCAAAACCTATAACCAAGGTCAACCTTGTCGCCACCATACCTATCCCTGATGAACCCCGATCCCACCAACCACATCCAGGCTCTCAAAGACCCCCCAAATGTCGGTGTGCAATGTCAAAGGAATTGGATGCCCTTGGCACTTGGGAACTCGTTCCCACTCATCCTCACTACAATCTTGTTGGGTGCAAGTGGGTCTTTCATACTACACGTCTACCTGATAGTTCTGTTGACAAGTACAAAGCTCGCCTCGTTGCAAAAGCCTTTCATCAACATGTTGTTATTGACTACAAGGACACCTTCAGCCCAGTGATCAAGCCCACTACTGTTCGTCTCATACTGAGTCTCGCCCGTGCCGAGGGTGGTCTCTTCAACAACTTGATATCAACAATGCATTCCTTCAAGGTCATCTGTACGAGGATGTCTTTATGCCTCAACTACCTGGTCTGGTTGACCCTGCCTACCCTGGCCATGTGTGTAAACTTCGAATGGCAAAACAGGCTCCGCGTGCTTGGTACTAGGAACTCAAGGCATTTCTCCTAGCCTCTGGCCTCACCTACTCTCATGTTGATTCATCACTGTTTATATATCACCGTGGAAGCTGCATTATTTACCTCCTTGTGTATGTCAATGATATAACCCTTACTGGTGATGATGTTGGCACTCTTTCTCAATTTGTTCACGTGCTTTCTTAGCGGTTCTCTCTAAAGGATCTGGGTTCCCTATCCTTCTTCCTTGGGGTAGAAGTTGTTCCACACCGGCACAACCTCTTCCTCTCGCAGCGACGCTATATTTTTGACATTCTTGCTCGCACGAAGATGTCTGACTCTAAACCTGTCTCCACCCCCTTGCGACTTCTCCCGCACTCACCTTGCACTCTGGTACTAGCCTCTCCAATCGAACTGATTATCGCACACTTATTGGCAGTATTCAGTATCTCTCTCTCACTCAGCCCGATATTGCATATGTGGTCAATAAGCTCTCCCAATTTATGCATCGTCCAATCACTGATCATTGGTCTGTTGCCAAACGTCTTCTACGATACCTCTGCGACAGTCTTGATCATGGCATTATGCTCTATCGAGACTCCTCAATTACTGTCCATGCCTTCTCAGATCCAGACTAGGCTGGCAACAAGGATGGTTACACCTCCACCAGTGCGTATCTTGTCTATCTGGGGCACAATCCCATCTCATGGAGTTCGAAGAAACAATGCACGGTGGCTAGCTCCTCCACTAAAGCAGAATATCGCGCTGTTGCGGCCACTGCTGCTGAAATCACATGGCTTTGCTCCTTACTATTTGAACTGGGGATCCATTTATCCTCCCCACCGGTAGTCTCTTGCGACAACATTGATACCACGTATTTGTGCTCAAATCCCGTCTTTCATTCTCGTATGAAACATGTGACCCTTGACTTTCATTTTGTATGTGACAAGGTACAACATGGTGAGCTTCATGTTGCTCATATGTCTTGTACTGATCAACTGGACGATGCTCTCACCAAGTTTCTCGCACGTGCTCGTTTCATCACTTTACGCTCCAAGATGGGTGTGACTCCCAGACCCACCATCTTGCGGGGTCATATTGGAGGAAAGAAATCATGCCCATAGTTATTGCGATTACTTCCATGATTCACTCCATTTATTTTTTCAATCTTGTTATCTCCGTCCCTCATTTAGATTGATTTGTAATCTTTGTAATATCCCCTTGTATCGTCACACCATGTATATATATACATGCTATGACAATCAATAAGAATGCAAGTAATTACCCACCTTTACAATGAATATGTTTATCGGGATCAAGCAATAATAATAAATAGTAAAAATGATGATCAAACAATACACACAGATATATGTGGTTCGGTAAAGCCTACGTCCACGGGAGAGAAGAAGTTTCTACTATGTCAAAAATGAATTGGAGTTACAACTTAAATTCATACCCGATATATGGGGCAAATCCCCAATATACCCTTATCGTATTGGTACTAACTCACACAACAAGTTACCCGTGACCCGAGGAGGGACCTCTCCCCATGGCACTTTGCCTTGCTCCACCCCATGGGGCCCCTCAGGTCTCTCCCCCTTGGATTTAGAGACTAGTGAATATGAGCCACCTATTATATCTAACAATCTCCACCTTGGTGAATATTCAGCCACCTTGAAGATATCATAACTCCATGCCTCCACCTTGAACCAATATGGGTAGGGATACACCTGCTTTTCAACATCGAGAAACATTGATCAAGTCCAAGCGATGCTTGAATTTATCTGTAGGAACAGGCTTTGTCAACATGTCAACTGTATTCTTTGAAGTGTGAACTTTCTCAAGTATTACCTCACCTGTAGTGACTAGCTCCCTTATCTTATAAAACCTCAAATCAATATGCTTTGTTCTTGCATGATATACCTGATGATTGCCGAGTAAGTGGCACTCTGACTATCACAATACAACTAATCTCCATCTTGTTTCATCTCAAGCTCATTGACCATCCCTGTTACCCACAATGCTTCCTTTGCAGCCTCAGTCACTGCTATGTATTCAGCTTCAGTAGTAAACAATGCTACAATAGGTTGTAGCACAAATCTCCCAACATATAGGCACACCTGGAAGTGAGTAGACATAATATGTAGTAGACCTTTTGTCATCTAAGTCACCTGCATAATCTGAATCCACATACCCCACACTAAACCCTGTTGTCTCTGAAACATAATGCCATGACCTGCTATACCCCTTAAGAACCTGAAAATCCACTTAACTGTCTTCCAATGTTCTCTTCCTGAATTAGCCATGTACTTGCTCACCATGCTAACTGCATGTGCCAAATCAGGTCTGATGCATACCATTGCATACCTCAATCATTCTACAACATTGGCATATGGTACATTGGACATAGTAGATAATTTGAAGTGGCTTATCAATGGTGTGCTTACAAGTTTGGCATCATTCATACTAAACTTCTTCAACACCTTCTCAACATACTTTTGTTGAGATAGCCATAGCTTATCTACCTCTGTCCCTATGAATCTCCATGCCAAGAATCTTCTTGGCAGCCCCCAAATATTTCATATCAAACTTTTAGCAAGGATTTTAGCTTGTCAATTTCATCCATGCTCTTAGCAGCAATCAACATATCATCAACATAAAGCATTAGAAAAATATGTGAACCATCTTCAAGAACCCTAAGGTAAACATAACAATCAAACTCACAACGGGTATGCCCAATCTGAATCATGTGTGAATCAAACCTCTTATACCGTTGTCGTGGAGACTGTTTCAGCCCATAAAGTGACTTCTTCAGTTTAAAGACAAGATGCTCCGATTCAGGTTGCTTGAACCCCTCTGGTTGCTCCATATAAATGTGTTCCTCCAAATCACCATGAAGAAAAGCTTTCTTTACATCAAGCTGTTCCAATTCGAAATTGGAATTAGCCACTAAAGCCAATAGTGTCCTGATAGAGCTGTGCCTAACAACTGGTGAGAACACCTCATTGTAATCGACCTCTTTCCTCTGTGAATACCCTTTTGCCACTAATCTGGCCTTGAACTTCTCTCCTTCCTTTTTTGATGTTGCCTCATTTTTCTTGAATACCCACTAGCACCCTATTGCCTTCTTTCCCTTGGGAAGTTGCACCAAATTTCAAGTTTACTCAAGCTTTGGGTCACTGCACAAGCTTTGACCCTTCATCACTACGTATATGAACATATGCAGAATATGTAGTGACCCTAAACCAGAACTAAGGATTTAATTGTAATTCAATTATGGAATTAGGGGTCAAAACATAATTAATGAAATAGTTGGGGAGTGTATTGTAATTTCTCAAACTTAAATTGGGCTGGACTTGTTAAACGTTTAGAACACAAATTGGTTAATGGGCTGGACTAATTAGTTTAAAGGACTTAATAATCTTAACTAATCTAATTAGTGAAGTGGGCCTAAGTAATGGGCTTAATCTT
>JAUPMG010102817.1:0-26035 GCA_031762675.1 Pachysandra terminalis | reverse complement strand
TATTTACTGAGCGTGTAGCTCAAGCCTTTTGGCTCCTAACATTTCAGGAGAGTACTTTAGGCGAGATGAGGACTATGACCGAGATTGCTGAGTCTGACGAGGAGGAGACCACGGGCTTCATTATAAATTCTTTTTGTGTATTATTATTGGTCTGTATGTATTGAGAGGTTGAGAGGATGGGAGCTTGTGCCTCCAGTATATTTGTCTATATACTTGCTTATTCTTGGATGCCCCTATCTTTTTGTCAGGGATTTATCTTGTTTCCTTACATGGGCCCTTTTGAGGCATGAGGAGACCTGTATGATGTTTACTTTAGATACATGTTATACCTGATTATACATGTTCTATGTTTATGTTTTGCTGCGTGTCCTATCTGTTCGTAGGATTCTCTGGTATATATTATGGTTTCCACCAACGATGAGTATGCGTTTGGATGTAGTGGGTGAGAGTCCGGCTTGGAGTTCTAAAGCCACACTCACGCTCACATGAGTCATGCTTTAGAATTCGGGTCATGACACATACCACATTCAAACAATTGATTACCATGTAGACTTTGCACGTTGAGAACAACATCATCCTTGTAAGCCACAATGACGGCTTATGAAGGATTTTGGGAGTCAACTTCACCATGGCACTTTTCGAGAACCCTATGGCTGTCAAAGCTATGTCCATGAACTTAGAACCCAGATTAGTTAGTTTAACCCTTAAAATCAGTTAAGAAAGTAATAGCCACACTTCCAATTTCCAAATGATCTTCATGTTTCAATATTTTTTCTATATTATCACTTAAGTAATCTGAATGAATCAAACGTGTAGTTTGTTGAACTAGAAAAAAAAGATGTGGCAAGTGAAGCTACGAGAAATCACTCGTTTTGTTGAAGAATGGGAAGGCTGGGATGATCAAGTGCTACCCCTCCCCAAGAAGGCACCCAGGTACATAGTCATGGATACTTATAAATGTAGTGACCCTTTTCCTTAAATCATAATTAATATAAATTAATTATTGATTTAATATTATAATCTGTTGTGAGAGATTTTAATGAACTATAGGCTAAAATTTGTTGAATAGGTAATTTATTGTTATAAGAACTGGTTATAGGGCCTTATATGGTAATATTAGGAAGTTTGGGGATTACTTATAAAATTGCATTCTTTTAGGAGATTAGGGCTTTGGGCCAAATGTATGGGAGCTTAGGCTGGTCGTTTGATGATGAGACTAAGGGTAAGTTGGTCTTTTCTTCCTCTTTTGAATTTGAAGGGAAGTTAGGATCCAGATGGAAGGAATCCTTGATTCCCTCCACTTTCTATTTAGGTATGTGAGAGTTATGGGAAAGCTTCCATAACCGAAATCTCTTGCTTTGGTATCCATGTCCAAAAGAGAGAAGAAAGGATGAAGAACTTTGGTGGTTGTAGAGAAAAAGAAAGAAGAAGAGAAGAGAAAGGAAGATGTAGGATGGGTTGTAGTTCCATGATCAGCGCCGTTTGATGACAAAAATTAAAGGAAGATGTAGGTGTGTCCTCTGTGGTGGTGGGGATACTACAGATGTGGGAAGGTTTTGGGTTAGGAAGGACATGTAAAGATTTACTCTGTGGAGGACACAAACATGAAAAATAATTAAAAAATCACAGTCATCAAATAAATTGTTTGTCGATGTTTGACGGACTTTTCATATGGTTGGCCGTGAGTCAATTCAAGCTATTAAAATAAATGCTTGAAAATTCTAGAAGGGTCTTGGTTGGATTGACCCATTATTATGACTCCACAAGTAAGTTATCAAAAGAATTTGTCTTTGGAGTCAGCCAATCCCTAATATGACTTGGGAGTAAGCCATTTTAGCTGATTCTGATTGAGTAAGGCCATTTTAGCTGCTGTTTGGCCGTCATTTTGGATAGATAATTCATTCCAGGAACCAGTTCCCTAAATTCATTAAGGTAACTAATTTTAAAGGTTTTGATTTTATAACATTTGGTTAACATGTATTAAAATGAGTTTTGACCAAAAGTTTTAATTTTTTTCTTATATTTATAACTATTTTCATATTATTTCATGGCCACACATCAGCTTTGCACACTTTATCCTTTTAAAGGTAATAATAACTCTCCCAACATAATCTATAATATAAATAGTACATTTACAAGTTTGCCATTGCTCACTTGGGAGATCCTAGCTTTTCTGTGGAAATCTACAGAAATAACAATAACAAGTTGGTTCCATGGTTCTCCCTATTTTCTTTATCATAAAGAAGAATTGCTATGTGATGTGGTATGTAATTGGAGTGTAATCTAATTTCTGGGTTTTATTTATGAATATGCTGAGAAAATAGATTAAAATATGTATGATATAATGTGTGTTAACATGATGAACAATATGGTATTGATCTAGTGATAAAAGCATGTTTCCATATGTGAATTTTGATTGGTATTATGCTATGATGAATGAATCTGTAATTGGTTGTACAAATTAAAATGATTGGAATGATGAAAATAAGGTAGAAATGATGTGTATGGGTGTTTAATTGATATTTCAATGATGTATGATGAAGAGTGGAATGAAAATAGAATTTCTAGGAATTTTTTGGGATTTTACGAGGTTCAGTCCAGTCGGGGGTCAACTGACGAGGGGACCGAAGGATTCCGTCATAAGTAATATCTTCATCTTTGACTTGGTCTCCATAGTCATGCAGTCCACTAACTAAAGATCGTGAAATGGTTGCTCAAAGGCGTCAGTTACACTTAGCTCCGTAAATAAATCAATTAAACAACATTTTAGATTGTAATAGGGTCAAAGCCACTCTCCAATGATAATCCATAGTCTAAAACAGAATATATGTAATATGATAAATATGGTATTCAATGTAATGCAATGCAATATCAATGTAGGTTCAGTTATTAATGAATGCAATGCATGCTCATGCAACAATAAAAGGGTGATCACCAAGTCTGATCCACGCAAAAATATATGTTGTGCAATTATGCATGCTGTTTAGAATTCGAATTATGTAACCCCCACACTAGACCAATCAATTACTAAGCAAGACGTCTTCTCGAACCGTCCCCCCATATAGGGTCACTCTCAGTAAGATATTCTATGTGCGCATCATAGTTTTAAGGGGTTTCGACCAAGAGAGCACAATTCCCCCACTTATTTTCGGTCAGGGGAATGCATAAATCCTAGGTGTCCATAAATAGGAGTAACCTCAGTAAGTCTTACATAAAGCGAATGCCAACAGAATTTCACTTCGGCATCCGTTACGTATAATAATACACTATCAAGATGAGAACAAATTGGTATATTGGGATGACCGGTCCCTCAACAAATGCAAATCAGTCCATCCGGGACTTCCTCACCATATCATGATATTAGAATCGTAACAACGCTCAATTTGATCAGTACCTTCAATTGATGTGTAGGTCTGATGGTATGGTCAAGCACATGACCAGAATGTGGTCATTAATGCAATCAGGCTATGTTGTGCATGTGTAGTGATTGTGCACATTAACTAATCATATCATTATGTGTACAACAGTAAAATAACTTCTAATGATCAATATGAGGACATACATCATGGTATGACCCTTATAGCATTCAAATCAAGAATAATCATGAATATCATATGAAGAAACATATTAAAATATAAATTAATTAAATCAATCATCTAACCATGTCATAAAGTCATCAACAATCAACACACAATTAATTAGGATGAATCAAAGTCCAACCAATTAGGTAACACAAACAACCCAACAGGCCTGGGCAGTTCGGCAGGTTAACTGGCATGTCGGTTGGTCTGCCGACAGCCTAGGCAGAGGCTGACATCAAAGAATATAAAGAATTTATCTTACCGGCAGGCTAACCGGCACACCGGTTGGCCTCTGGCAGGCTAGGTAGGGACCAAATTTCACAGGTGTAGACAAACATTGCCACCGGCAGGATAACCGGCACACCGGTTGTCCACCAGTGGGCTAAGCAGAGGCTAAATTCACATAAATAAATACAATAAGTCCACCGGCAGACTAAACGGCACACCGGTTGGTCTACCGGTGGGCTAGACAAGACTCAAACAACATACAGGGTGTCCGACAAGCTAATCGACACACCGATTGGTCTACCGAATCCCACTTGGGTGAACCGACAGGCTAACCAACACACCGGCAGTCTGCTGGTTTGCCCATAAAACAACTAACCTCCATTATTTTGTATTTTAAATTGTTTTTAGAAGAAATCATCAACAAAGACTCATAATAAAATCACATTCCGAATTTAACCCAATCGAAATACCAACTTACCTCCAATAGGATGATCATGCTTGAAAGGTATTAGTTTTTAATAAAATCAACATGTTCTTGAGTTTGAATTAAAGTGCTATGTCATATTCATTGACTATGACATCTCACCTAAATCCAAATCCAAAATAAAGAATAATTGAATTACTTACAGTACTCTAGCTCATCAGATCTTCTTCTTCTTCTTCTCAGTTCAAATCTGAACTGTTCTTTTTCTCCAAGCTTCTAGCTCCAACTATCTTCCACACACTCTCTCTCACTCTTAGATTGAAGATTCACATGTCCCCTTATGTTCTTAGATAGTTTTTAGAGTCGTCTAGAGTTATACTTAGTTTAGGATCATGTTTTAATTAATAGCCTTTTGATTATATTAGTTTAATTACAGCCCTTGGATTAAAGTGTTCTAGATCTAGTATGAGTTGTCCATTGGTGTTATCCTACTTTAATCCTAATATGATTTTAAGTCTTTATCTTTAATCTTAACCATTAAATTTATCTAGATGTTCCTACGAAATCCTAATCATTGATTCTAGTTATCTTAACTTTAGTTAGATTACCTTATCTAGTCTCATCCTATTTAGCTTAGGATTGATTAAGGTTTATTTATCCTTAGATTAGATTAATGTGTTCTAATTATTATCTAATTTAGCTTTCTTATTAGTTTAGGATTAGTTCCTTAATTATCTTAATTAATCTTAGTCGTTTAATATAGTTAGTTAAATTATGGCCTTTAGATCGCAGTTCTTACTTATAGATAATTTAGTATTTATCTTCTTTTAATCTCTAAGTCCTATTTTAATTAGAATGTATATCATCCTTATTTAGTGTCCTAGTCTTACTTAAACTAGTCCTTTATTATCTTATTTAATGTGGAATTCTAGTACAACTAATAGATTTCATTTTTAAGTTGTTTAGGACTCCTAATCACTTTCTAACTCAAGTTTTCTAGAAGACTTTTATTAAAAACGAGATTAGCTATGTTTTAATTTTAAATTGTGGGTTTTGGGCCTTAAGCCCATTAAGGTTTATAAGCCTAGTTCCTTTTAATTAAGCCCAAGACAATTCAATTAAGCCCAACACTTAATTAAAAAAATCCTTAAACAATATAATATGTTTTAATGTATGATTTATATAAATTTTTCATATAATAATACAAGTTAAGTTAAGTGTTTAATAATAATATAAGTATTTAAGGATTTATCTTATCTTATTACTACTGTACCCTTGTATTAAAAGAATTTTCTAGTTCAGTTTTTCGTGTTATTACATTGGTTTCCCATTGGATTTGGGATTTGGTTTCGGACTCAAGCTTGATTTCCATTATCAATTTAAGGTTCCATGATAGTTGGTAACCATCAATTGGACTTGAACTTTGACTTGGAATATCCTGTTTTGGACTTAATTGCTGTGTGGAACACTTAGGGAATCTTATGATGGCTCCCTATCGGAATATCTGCGTGTATGGGCGCGTGGATAGTTTATGTGGATGACTATCCTTTGGCTCCTAATTTAATAATGCATATCATGTTAGGTTGTGTGAGTGTTAAGTGGTCCCGGGTGGTGGTATTGGTTGAAGGGTGGAATTCCCTGAGTATTATACTCTGAACTAGCATTGGGTGGAATTCCCTGAGCATTATACTCCAAACTAGCAAATATGGCGGCCTTCGTACCATGGGTTAGTGCTTGGAACTGAGAGGGGGTATCCGGCTACTCTTGGTGACCTATGTCTCGAACTTGGTTTGGATTTGGGAAGCAACATGAGGGGCACTTAACGAGCTACAAAACCTAGCACATACATTGCATCTCATATTCATTGTGTTCCCCTGATTTGAGCATACATTAGGACATCGGCTGTTCCTGGTGACTTATGTCCCGAAGTTTGGTTCTTTTTGGTGAAGCTAGCAATGAGGGACACATAACAGGATCGTTTGTCTAGTACATTACATTGCATATCATCCTTACATTCCTTGTCTGAGCATATCATTTAGAATCATTTGAATGACACTTCATCTCATAGCTTGCTCATATCATCCATAACTCTTTTTATATTCGAGGTTCCTATTCGTTGTATCGATTCTCTATTGTCGTTCTTGTTTTGACTATTGATGTTCCTTATGAATGGATGACATATATGATCTTACTGGGCATTCCAAGCTCACGTGACATTTTATGTTGCAGGTTGTGATAGAAGGAAGAAGGACTTGGAATTAGTAGCTGCTTTTCATTTATTTGCTGACTAAACATTACAGTGATACTTTAAAGATGATTTGAATGTAATAGGATTTAGTCTTTTATTAGTTCTTTATTTGTTTGGGATCATGCCTCTTCTGAAGTTAGTAGTGGTAATAGGTTTTATTTAGCTTTCCAACTCTGAGTTTAATAGAAGTAATCATTATTACTTTTGTTATTGTTATTTTGTTTTGGTGATCCGCGTTCCAAGGTTGGAACCCGAAGGTCACACCTTGAGATCTGTGCAACCTGCATAGGGATTGTCATGACCCAAACTTAAGGTAATTCAAGTGAAACCCCTTAGGTTCGAACCGTGACTCACCCCAACCGAAATCGGGAGTCAACCATAGAGTCAAACCATAGAAATAATAAAGGAATTTACTTTACTGAAAGCAATCAAAATATATCTAAGTTATTACATCCAAAACACTTAATGAAATCACAGTGAAAAACAAATAAAATACTGTATTTCCAAGTTTAAATCAAATTCCTATCCATATACATAATATCTAATCTAAGAATTTAATAAGCCTTATTACAGATTTCTAAGTAAAAATTATTCTACATAATCATCAAATCCAGCCATGTAATCCTCATCTTGATCTCCAACTAAATTACCCTGAAATTGCGCAAAGGCGTCAGCTACACTTAGCCCAGTAAGTAAAACAATTAAAATACATTTTTAATTGGAATAGGGTCAAGGCCACTACCCAATGATATAACATAGATAAGAAAGCAATAATATGCAATAAAATATGATCATATGATAGGCAATGCAATGCAATATGAATGTTGGTTCAGTTATTAATGAATGCAATGCGTGCTCATGCAAGAATAAAAAGGGCGATCACTAAGTGTGATCCATGCAAAGACATATGCTGTGCAAACATGCATGCTATTCAGAATTTGACTATTGTATGACCCACACTTAACCAATCAATTACCAAGCAGGAAGTCGTAATGAACCTTCCCCCCTATACGGGTTCACTCAGGTAAGATATTCTAAGTGCGCATTCATAGTTTCTAGGAGCAGTGACCTAGAGGTCACAATCGCCTCTGTTATTTTCGGTCATGGAAATAAAACCAAGGGTCAACAACGTGATAAAAACCTCAGTAAGTCATACACTACCCGAATGCCAACAGAATTTCCCTCAACATCCGTTATGTATAATACATGATACGTTATCAAGATGAAAGCAATGGGGTATATTGGGGTTGCAAATCCCTCAACCAAATAAGAATTGTCCATCCGAGACTTCCTCACAAAATCATGACGTCCAAATCATGAAAACACTCATATTTGATCAGAAACTTCAACAGATGTGATCTGATGGTAAAGTCTAGCCTATGACCAGAATATGGTCAATAAGGCAACTTGGTTATGCTGTGCATGTGTGGTGATAGTGCACACTAACTAGTCATGAAATCAAGTGTACAATTCTGTTATAACTAAGTATGAGCGTCTAACATAGTCATATGTCAATATTAAAATCAATTAAGTCAAATCAGGTATGTTCTCATGACCATCATATGTATTCATCAATCAATGTCATAACATAATATAGTTAAATGAATAATTCGTAACCTTATATCAGAAATTCAATATGCATGATGAAATCCATAAAATAACCCAACCTGGGATGACCGGCAGGCTACCCGGCACGCCAGTTGGTCTGCTGGCAGCATAGGCAAGGCCAAACACATCAAGCTCGGGGTCTTAAGGCTGGCCGGTAGGTTAACCGGCACACCGATTGGCCACGGGCAGCCTAGGCAGGGACTGATTTTCATGGTTATAGACATATATGGCCACCGGTAGGCTAACCGACACTCCGGTGGGGTGGGCAAAGGGTTCAAAGTTTAAAAGTGGTGTCCAGCAGGCTACCGACACCCCGATTGGTTTGTCGGATGCCACCTGGGTGAACCGGTAGCCTAGCCGGCACACCGACAGGCTGCTGGTTGGCCCAGAAAGTGCTAAACAGCACAAAATTCAATTCATAAGTTATTTTTAGCAGAAAAATTCCATGAGACTCAACCAATTCAATTTTCGAACCTAACCAAATCAAAACATCGAACAAATATCATCTTACCTTGCTTGGAATGATTAAGTTTAGAAAACTTAATTTTTTATGAAAAACAGTTTGTATTTGAGTTGAATTCAATGTCCTAAGTCATATTCAAAGAATATGGCATATCACCTAATCCAAATCAAAAATATAAGATAATTTAATTTACTTACCTTGCTTGACTAGTCTGATCTTCCTCCTCTTCAGCTCAGTTCAGATTTGAACTGTTCTTCCTCTTCTTCGGCTCAGTTCAGATTTGAAATGTTCTTGCACAGCCTAAAGCTCCAGCAATCACTCTTAGATTTTTAGATTATGATTTGGACGACCAAGACTATGTTTATATAGGTTTTAAAGTTGTCTCGTAGTTGGTTTAGAGTTTTAATTAGTTCAGGATTATGTTTTGGTTTATAGCCATTAGATTAGATTAGTTAATTAATATCCTTTAGATTAAAGTGTCCTAGTTCTAGTGTAAGTGAATCATTACTCTTACCTAACCTTATCCTAATTAGATTAGGTTCCTTGTCTTTTTACTCCTATCGCTTAGATTAGTCTAATTAATCCTAACCGTTGATTTTAAGTCTTCTAATCATATTAGGAATATTAATGAGTGTTTAAACATTGGTTTAGAGTCCTAGTTCTATTATAACTTAGCCTTTATTTACATGGCTTAATTAGCTCGAAAATTACCTATTTGAGCTTAAGTTTAGTTGGGCCTTAATCTTATTGGGTTTTACTTAAGTCCATCTAGTTAATTATTAGTGCTAGGTCCTGTTTTGTTAGTTTTAGTTTAATCTATTAACCCAGTTTTCTATTTAAGCTGAAATGACCTATGTTTATAACCTATAGTTTTATTTCATTAATCAATTTGGGTTAGTGGAATTATTAGCTTTTAGATTTATGATTAAAAGTCCCTAACATATCTTAGCCACACATTATAACTTAAAGGGTTATTGTCACGACCTGAATTCTAAAGCGCGTCTCACACTCACGTGAGAGTGGCTTTAAGACTCAAAGCCGGACTCTCACCCACTTACTCCAAACGTATGCTCACCGTGGGTGGAAAACCATAGTACATAACAGAGAATCCTACAACAGATAGGATATGCAGCGGAAAATAAAACATAGAACATGTATAAGCAGATATAACATGTGTCTAAAGCAAACATCATAAATGTCTCCTCATGCTTCAGAAGGGCCCAAGTAAGGAAACAAGATAAACCCCTGACAAAAAGATAGGGGCATCCAAGAATAAGCAAATATATGAACAAATATACTGGAGTCAACACGCTCCCATCCTCTCAACCTCTCAATACATACAGATCAATAAATAATACACAAAAATAATCTATAATGAAGCTCGTGGTCTCCTCCTCGTCAGACTCAGCAATATCGGCCATAGTCCCCATCTCGCCTAAAGTACTCCCCTGAAATGTTAGGAGCCAAAAAGGCTTGAGCTACACGCTCAATAAATACAATGTGCCAATAGAGTGTAATAACTAGGATGCTTGTGTATGTGTGCGATGCCATGATCGATGCAAGGGTTCATTCATTTATATGCAATGGCATGAACAGTTCATAAATGACCAACAATTGGTCTAGGCAATCATGTGGATGCAAATGAATGACGTTGATATTGAGAAGTGATGAATGCCCACGCCAGATCCGGACTGTACTACCATGTATCTATCCTCCGATACACGGCCCCTTTCAGGCTAAGAACACCTCGCCGATTCTATGTATACATCACAGTTTTAAGGGACTTACGACTCCCGGGAATTCATGCCCCTCTTTTATTTTTATCTGGGGCACACCATCTCAACAGGATAGTCCAAGGGCATCATCTTCGTGAACTCCCTCCGTGGCACAATACACATTCACAACTATAAATCAAATTTACCCTCTATATATATAATACGATATCTATAGGTATCCGTGGGCTCTTGAGGTAGCTAATCCCTCACCCTTAAATCAACCTGGATTTATAATATATATATATATACACACACACACACACACACACATATATATAGTCCCCCATGGGACACCAGAGTCTTAACTCTCATTTGGGTTTCATCTCAGAGCCCAAGTATCCTCACATTTCCCCTCATGTCCTTCTCAAAGGAACTATACATGCATGCATGGCCATTAGATGCACGAATTTAGCAAACATCTACATGAATGCGTCACAATCATTTAACATTTCTACTATGCTTCAATCATAAGTAAGTATGAAAGGAAAGCATGAAGTATGAATCTCACAATCATAAAGTAATATGAAGTGAAAGCACATAACAGTAGTCATCCAACATGCTTCAACATAAAATAAGTATGTAATGGAAGCACACAACTTTAGTCTCATAACTCCCATGGAATAGGACAACATTCATTCATGAATTTCCCATTAATTCTCAATCGAAACACCTGCCTCGGTGGGTCCCATCGGTGGACCGATGGACTCACTGACCAGAGCCAAAACTGTGCTGTCGGTGAGTCCATCGGCGGACCGACGTACTCACCGATGACCGTCGGCGAGTGTAGTCGGTTCCACCGACGACTCGCCGACCCCAATGTCATAAATCATAACCTCATCGGTGGGTCCCATCGGTGTCACCGACGGATCCACCGATGCCCATCGGTGAGTCTCGTCGATCTCATCGACGACTCACCAACAGCCAACACCAAAAATCCTACTCCTTGTTGGCGAGTCCCTCGGTGGACCGATGTACTGTCGGCGGGTCCGTCGGTCTCACCGACAAGGCACCCAACTAAAGCCTCCTATGTGCGTGCTCGGTGGGTGAGTTTTTCACCAACCAGCCTCCGTCGCCGTACCGATTGACTCGCCGACAGATGCGATTTCTGGGTATTCATACCCAGAATCGCATCTGTCAGTTTCTAGGTCAACATCCACCTATAGATCTTGTTTTTCTGGGAAAAATGGATCCGAAATTACAAGTTAAACCCAATGAATCATCATATATAAGAATTTCAAACAATCATTAACATCCAATACGAAAATCAAAAATAAATGTATCTCAAATAGACATTTCAGCAAACTTGACCTAGGATGTGCATGAAATCCATTCTCCATTCAATCCCAAATTCAACAATCAGCAAATAAAACATGAAGAACATTCATACATCACGTAAACCTTCAATGATTCAATAGATTCAAGGAAAACACACAAAGATCCCAAGAAAATACACCATAAATGCACACAATGCATTTACCTGGTTCAAGCAATCTTGATGCACGAATTTGGTGGAGATGGTTCTTTGTTCAATCCTCTTCCTCTTTCCTTCTAGTCTCTTGGAGCTCTCCAACAAGCTTCCTCAACCAAAAACAACACAATGAACAAAAGAAAGGGCTAGGGTTAGCCTAAACCCTATTCTCTTATGAGAAACAATCCTAGCCCTCATTAACTTGGATGGGAGAGTTAATCTCAACCATCCAAGCTCTTTAAAGAGAGGGGTTATGGTGTAAGTAAAGGAACACAACAAGTGTCCTCAAAAGCTAGCCACAAAATTGCCAAAATGCCCTTAAGAACATAGAAATTACAGAAACGCCCCCAAAAGGGAGAAATAGCAAATCTGAGGGGCGTTACAGTTATGATTGTGTGGGAAGCACTTTATTTTCCTATTCTGCAACCCACCAACCACAAGCAGTCCAAGTCAAAGGTGTAACTATCTTACTAAAATTTTAAATTACCCCTATATTTTTAGTTAATTACAAATTAATCCTTATAAAAGTTTAGGTTATTACAGGGACTCGTGCCATGGGTTTTAGGATACGACAGATTGGTATCAGAGCTTAGGGTTTGTACCTAAGTTGTCTAAGTCTAGAAGGCTAGTAAATTTAGTGGTCACGTAGAGGTTTGAAGTTAGGAAAGAGAAACGTAGAGCTTGAAATTAGAATTGTTTGTTGATCGTTGTGTAATGACATACCTTGATTGTTGTTTGATTTGTTGTGTGATTCATAGAAATGTGAAGGTGGGTTAGGTAATTTAGTGTCCTATACTTGAGTCCTATACCAATCTTGTGAGTGAGTCCTATTAATTCGAGTGGTGGGTGTGTGATCCTAATTTCCCTTCTAGCGGGATGAGATTGATGTAGCTACAGATACATTCGTCGTTGAACTCTAGATCGAGGGTTAGTGACCACAGCGAGAGTGAGAGAGACCATTGACTTACCAAGTACCATTTTTGGATTATGACTGTACTTTTCCAGTCCCAAGGATTTGAGACCTGTAGATTCCTCATGGGAACTTAACGTTCTTCATGCTCCACGAGTTAGGACCCGTTTGACTTTACACTGAGTAGGTGAACTTTACTTTCAAGATTTCGTGTAGTGTTGTGTGATTAATAGTATGATAACTATTAATTTATAGTATGAGACTTCCAAAAGTATGTTGTGATAACTGGGAATAGATTCTTGTGTAAATCATATGAGCATAATAGATGTGTAACTAACCAGTACTGTTAAGATTTTGTGAAGTGATGGAACTAATCTTAATGTGTTAGGATGGAATTGTATCTTGTATAAATTGATTGATAGTCCCTTATAATAGATTGTTGAATAATTGATTGAGATTAAATGAAACATGTAAGCATGAAAGATGATGGTGTAGTAAGTAGTAACAAACTTTTTAGTATATTATGGAATACTAAAACTATTATGAATGATCACGAAGTATCAATGCTTGGATAGAATACATCATGTGGATAATGCATCATACCATTCATCTCATAAGCATTTTGTATGTGTTTGCCATTTCATCATTGATTACTTGTGTTGTGTGGATTCTTCATTGATTGTGTAATTGTGTTGTGGATTGATTATGATGATTGGATGTTGTGTGTGTATGTGACTGAGAACTATGAAGACTTATGGTTATATGAGTGGTTTTTTAACATGATTAAGGTCCTGAGTTATGGTTATATGAGTGGTGTTTCAGCATGATTAAGATCATAAGTTATGGTTATATGAGTTATGTTTTAGCATGATTATGATGATGAGAATTGGGGATTTTTCTGATGATTGTGATTGTTCGGATTTTGTTTTGTTGTGATGGTGTGTGAGAAAGTTATTCAATGCAGAGTTGTTAGGCCTAGCCTAACGATGTAATCACACCCATATCTCATTCATGTAATATTACCCAAGGAATGTGCCACCACACACCAACCATTTCCTTTCAGGGATTGGGTACCTAAAGGTAAAAAAACACCATAACATTTCTTTTCTGGAGACAAGTTAACCCATGGTAGAAACCACTACATTCTCTTTAGGGACATGGTAGAACCACCTCATTTCTTTTTAAGGAACAAGTTAGCCCTTGGTAGAAATCACCCTAAACAGACTCGTACCAACACTAACACATCAGACCCTCCTCCCTAGGGGGAGTTCTAAAATCAAGACAATGAACCCATTGGGATCACCCCCAAAACTTACACATAACACCAGGTCACAAGGGACCTTACACCAAACACAAGTAATACATACATCAAGCATACCCACATTACAAACACCTTATATACAATCATATCACTCATGTATTACTCATCACATAGTGTAATAACCTAACTCATTTAGGGGAGTTTTGTGTAATTAGTTAGAAGAATAAAGTGTAATTAGTTAGAAAATAGGGACTAATTTAAACTTTTAGTATTGGCTAATTGGTTGACTTTGACCAATTTTGATTGGTTGGTGTACAATAGATCATCTAGAGTGCATCACACAATCATAATCTCAAAGTTAAATCGATGGCTAAGATTTTGCAAGAATAATTAAACTAAATAAAGGGTTAGGATTAAAAGACAAGGAACCTAATCTAATTAGGATTAGAAAGACAAGATCCTAATCTAAATAGGAAAGTAGGTAAGCTAATGATTGAGTTTTACTAGAAGTAGTAATTCCCAATCACTGGTGTAGATTAAACTAACTAAAATTCAAGGGCTAGGATTAGAAACATAATCCTAAACTAAGTACAACTCTATACTAACTAAGAGACAACATTAAAACTTATATAAACACTGCATTAGACATTCAAACCATAATTCTAAAACTAACTTGATTGCTGGAGCTGGAAGTTGAGGAAGAATAGTTCAGAATTGAACTGAAGAGGAAGAAGATCCGACGTGTTAAAAGAAAGGTAAGTAATTCGATTAGTCTTTATTTTTATTTGGATTTAGATGAGATGCCATATTCATTGAATATGACATAGCACATTGAATTCAAATTCAAGAACAAATCGTTTTTATAAAAACTTAAGTTTTCCAAAGCATGATCATCCTAAGCAAGGTAAGTTGCCGTTTTGATTGATATTTTGATCGAGTTAGGTTCGGAATCTGATTTAATAATAAGTATTAGTTGATGAGTTTTTCTAAAAATTACTAAATCTTGAAAATTCGTGAAGTTTTACTTTTTTGGGTAAACTGACAGACTACTGGTGTGCCGGTTAGTCTACCGGTTCACCCAGGTGGTACTCGGCAGACCAACCGGTGTACCAGTTAGCCTGCCGGACATACGTATATAATTAGAGTCTCTGCCTAGCCTATCGGTGGCCAACCGGTGTGCCGGTTAGCCTACCGGTGGGTATACTTGTCTGTAATCTTATAAAATTGTTCCCTTCCTAGCCTGCCGGTGTATTGGTTAGCCCACCGGTCAACTTTAAACAACTTTAATGACCCTCTGCCTAGCCTACCGGTGGCCAACCGGTGTACCGGTTAGCCTGCCAGCCAACCCATGTTTGATGATTTGTTGAATTTCGTGATATGCCTTGAGTACCTGATTATTTCTAATTAATTGTATGTTATGTATGATGGTTTTGAGACATGATTGAATGATTAAATTGATGGATTGATAGTTTTATTATAATTACACATGACTTAACTTAATTAGAGTACTATGATGATATATACCATGTTTTAAACCTCATATTAATTTCTTAGGCTTATATCACAATTGTAGACTTGATTATATGCTTAGTTAGTTGCACTATCACCACACGTTCACAACATAACTTGAGTGCAGTATTGACCATATTATGGTCATATGCTAGACTTTACCATTAGAACTTCACTTCTGTTGAAGTTTTTGATCAGATTGAGTGTTATCATTTGGACATCATGATATAGTGAGGACGTCCCGGATGGAGAAATTTTATTGGTTGAGGGACTTGCTACCCCAATATACCCCATTATATTCATCTCGATAGCGTATTATTATACGTAAGGGATGCCGAGTGAAATTTTGTTGGCATTTGCTTAGTGTATGACTCACTGAGGTTAGTTCATATTTTTTACAGTTTGGTTATTACCCGTAACTGAAAATAAGTTGGGGAATTGTGCCCTCTGGGTCGAAGCCCCTTAAAACTATGATGAGCACATGGAACATCTTATTAAGAGTGGCCCTGTATGGGAGGGATGGTTAGCGAAGACATCTTGCTCAGTAATTGATTGGTCTAGTGTGGGGCATACATTACTCGAATTCTGAAAAACATGCATGATTGCACAGCATATTTATTTGCATGAATCACACTTGGTGATTAATTTTTCTTATTGCATAAGCATGCATTGCATTCATTAAAAATCTGGACATGCATCTCATATACTTGCATATTTCACATGATTATCATATTTATTTGCTGTTTAATCTATGTTATATCATTGGAGAGTGGCCTTGACCCTATTCCAATTAAAAATACATTCTAATTATTTTACTTACTGGGCTAAGTGTAGCTGACATCTTATGACAACATTTTCAGGTAATTTAGATGGAGAATATAATGATAACGGAGAACAAGATGAACCATACGTTTTTATTGAAGTGACTGAATTTGATGAAAACATGGAGTGACTTATACTTAAAGTTTTGTGATAGGATTTATCTTTTTCTTTCTTAGTTAGATTTGATGTATAGGGCTAGGGATTTGATTTAAACTTGAGAATAGGATGTAATTATCTTATTTTTCGCTGTGATTTTTCCTTAGTGTTTTGGATGTAATAGATAGATTATTTTTTCGTTTATTTTCAGTAAAGTAAATTCCTTTAAGTTTTATTAAATTTCTGTAATTTGGCTCTTATATTGATTACCACTTCCGATGTAAATTGGGATGAGAGTCATGTCTGAAATTTAAGGGATTCAACGTGAATTTCTTTAAATTTGGGATGTGACACATAATCCCGTAAACTAAAACATATCAAAATAGGTCACAACATCCCAAAATATAAGTACATAGAGTCATTTTATGGCACAAACATTCATATACGCATTTTTAAGCAAAACTAGCAGCATACTTAACCTAATGGGGCTAACACCTAGCTACCCACCAAAACTTTTTCTAGGGATTTGGTCGCAGGGTTCGGTCGACCGTGGGTCAGACCGAAAGTTTCAATCGGTGCTTCAGTTCATCCTCATGTTCGATCGCTGGTCTAGGGATTTTGGACCAACTTTGTGATTTTAATCGATGCTTTGGTCAATCGAGGGTCAAGATGAAGCTCGTACCAACCCATAAAATTCCCCAAATTTCTACAATTTCGTGCCTTTCATATTTCTTCACAAAAACATAGATTACACTCCGAAAATCACAGATTGTAAAACAAACATCTTTTCTCAAACATTCTAATACATCCAATACATTTAAAAGCATCAAATAATATATTAGGTTATCATATCATCATACAAAACATATTAACATTACTTATATTAATTCATGTTAAATTTCAAACAAACAAATCATATATCATGCATCCCTATTAAGTTTCTCATGCAAAGATCCACCTAGATCATCATATATAATACAAGTTATTATATTCCTATGAAAGTGCTTAGACTAATAACCAAGGAAACACCTACCTCTCTCTTCCCAAGTCTTTTTCTGCAACTAGGACTTTGAAAGATCACCACAGTCCTTTTTCCTCTTGCTCTTCTTACTTTTTCTCCTTCTTCTTCTCCTTTTTTCTTCAATGGTCGAAATCTTCAGATCTGGTTTTTCCCACCAAAACCTCTCTCTTTGGTCGTGTGTTTCAATCAGAACTTTCCCTTGTATGCACGTCCCTATTCGGAAGGAATCGTGGAGATTAAGGGAACTTCCGTTGTCTCTTTAGTTGCTGAATTCAAATTCAAAAGGGAAATGGCCAATATATCCTTACCTTATCCCATGGGCCATACGACCAGTTCAAGCCCACTATAGTATACACATTAGGCCAAAGGCTCAAATACCCTGAAATTTATAAAACTATACAAGTTACCATATACTTTCACTTAATTATAATTAAGCCTTATTCTTCAATTCGAGTCCTATGGTTCATGGTAAACTCCCCTTCAAGATTAATATAATTTAAATCATAATTAAATCATGTTAATTATGATTTAGGGTCCAGGCCACTACAATAAAACATGTCCATAATGAGTTTTAGAGCAATAACAAATCCAATCAAATTTTCACACGTTAGGCAAACATAACAAATCTTCCTCAAAAGAGCACATATGCAAAATTTATGGCTAGCTGTTGGGCAGATGTCAAGATGGTCGGTTGCCTTAGCGGCTAGCCATTTTCCAAACGGCTGCTCATCCAGGGGCTAAAATAAAAAAGAACAGAGGGTCGACTACCTTACGACCGGCCGCCCTTGAAAACAGTTGCTTGGGCAGTAGAATAAAGCAAGCCTAGGGTATTCCGCTGACCATTTTGCTAGCCGTATGGCAGCCGAATTGGCCAGATGGGAAATGGCTAACCAAACGGCTAGTCAATAATTTAGCCTATCTGCCCAGAGACCATCAGCTGCCCCAAACGGCTAGCCGTTTGGTCAGCCGATGCCCGGGACAAGCCCAGAACATCAAATTTTTGTTATTTAAGTCCTCTTTTAGCAATTATTTTATCAAAACACACACCATGAAACCCAATTCCGAATAAAACCCAATATTTAGCTCATGTCTTAGCCACTTAACTCACATTGATACTTTTATGGTATTAAAACCCAGAAAATTATTGTCTTCGTCATGTTTTCATGAAGGAGTAGAAGATATAGAATTTTATGGTTGTGTCATACTCAATGAATATGACATATGCACCTAGTTCATATCAAAAATATAGTTTAATCCGAATACTTACCTTTGATTTTGAGTTGGTGTTGAGATAAACACCTACTTCTTCTTTTTCTTTCTTGAACTTCTGCAATTTCAGGCTTTGATAGCTCCAGCAATTCTCCTTCTCTCTATTCTCTTTCAATTATGATTTTCATACGTCCAGTTGTATGATTTATATAGAAATTCTATAGAGTTTAACTTAGTCTAGGAGTATCACTAGTTTAGGATAATGTCTTAAATTCCAACCCTTAGATTAGATTATATTAGATTAATTTTAACCTTAGATTTAAGTGTCCTAGTTCTAGAAGAACTAAACATTTTCTTTATCTACCTCAATCCTATTTAGATTAGTATAACTTTGTTTTAATCTCAACCATTAAAATAAATTAAGTGTTCCTACGAAATCCCAGCCACACATTATAACTTATGAGATTATGACTATGTGTGTTGCACTTAGTTTCCTATAGTACAACCCACCAATTACAATGAGTCAAAGTCAAACATGTAGCTAACTTTCTAAAATTTTAAATTAACCCCTACATTTGGTTAATTACACAATAACCCCTATGAAGTAGTTTGAATTATTACAATTTACCACCTTAAGAAAATTTTGTCCTTGAAATTCCTTTACCTTATTCAAAAAGTTGTGGATACTTCTCCCGAATATCTGCTTCAGGTTCCCATGTTGCTTTGGATGTTCCGTGATTACTCCATAGGATCTTCACCATCGGTATTAGCTTGTTACGTAGAACTTGTTCCGTTTGGTCTAGAATCTCCAGGGGGTGTTCTTCATACGTAGCATTCTCCTTGATTGTGACAGCTTGCCAATCAATTACACTAGTCGGGTCCGAATGATAATTTCTAAGCATAAATACATGGAATACATCAGGCACTAGGTCTAAGCTAGACGGTAGTTGCAATCTGAAAGCCACTTCTCCTATCCTTTCAGAAATCTCAAAAGGTCCAATGTATCGAGGGGCTAACTTACCCTTCTTCCCGAATCTGAATACTCCCTTAGGTGGTGAAACCTTAATGAATACCCAATCTCCTACCATAAACTCCAGATTTCCCCTCCTTATATCAGCATATTTATTTTATCGGTGTTGTGTTGTAGTGAGTCTCCCCCTTATGAGTTTGATCTTCTCCGTTGTTTCTACAATTATTTCCAGTCCTAAGAGAATGTAAAATTTCTCCTCATTCTAGCACAATTTTTGATTTGCAAGGTCTTCCATACAGTGCTTTGAATGGTGATATGCCAATGCTAGCTTGGTAGCTGTTGTTATTAGAGAATTTCTATGAGTGCTAAGTGGTCTTCCCAGTTTCCTTTGAAATCGAGAATTCATGATTTCAGTAAATCTTTCAGCACTTTGTTTATTTGCTCCATTTGTCTGTCAGTTTGAGAATGGAATGCAGTGCTAAAGTTCAATTGTGTTCCCATAGCATTATGAAAACTTTCCTAAACCTTTGATGTGAATTAAGAACCTCGATATGAAACGATTGTGATAGGTATTTCATGTAGTCAAATGATTTCCTTCACGTAAAGCCTTGCTAAATCGCCTGTGTTCATTGTAGTCCTTGCTGTTATAAAGTGAACAGATTTGGTCAATCTGTTTATGATTACCCAAACCATGTTGTGATTATTACGGGTTTTAGGTAGTCCCGTAACGAAGTCCATTGAGATGTGTTCCCACTTCCATTCTCCAATTGGTAAAGGTTATAGTGTTCCAGCTGGCTTTTGGTGTTCAGCCTTTACTTGTTGGCAAACCACACACTTCTTCACGAACTCTTCGATATTGACCTTCATCCTTCTCCACCAATAGTTCCTCTACAAATTATAGTACATCATTGTTCTTCCGGGAGGAATAGAATAACGAGAACAGTGAGCTTCCGCCAGAATTTCTCTTTCGAGTTCCTCATCGTGAGGTACGCAAAGTCTTCCCTTTAGTCTTATGCTTCCGTTTTCCTCCTTGCTGCATTCTGATTATTCAACATTATTGGCTAAGTCTTGAATCCACCTTTCCTTCGCTTGTAGTTCAATAATTATGGTCTTTAGCGATGGTTTGGTAAGGATGTTTCACAAGGTTATTCCTTGCTCCTCTTCACGAACTTCGACTCCCAATTCTGAAAGTGTTTCGTACATCATCCACTCTTGAACCATCATAAGTGTTATGATGTTTCGAGGCTTTCGACTTAGTGCATCGGCTACAACATTAGCCTTGCCCGGATGATATTGTAAAAAGAAGTTGTAGTCATTGACCAGCTCCATCCATCGTCTTTGTCACATGTTCAGGTCCTTTTGTGAGAATAGATACTTCAAGCTTTTGTGGTCTAAAAATACTTCGAATGTTTCAACAAATAGATGATGCCTCCATATTTTTAAAGCAAATACGATGGCTGCCAACTCTAGGTCGTGAGTAGGATAATTCCTCTCATGAACTTTGAGTTGTCTTGATGCATACGCCACCACCTTTCCTTCTTGCATAAGGACACAACCTAGTCCCAATAAAGATGCATCCACGTAGATCACAAACTTCATGCCACTTACCGGAATTGTTAACACCTATGCTATTGTTAACTTTTTCTTAAGTTCTGAAATAGCATTTTGGCACGCCTCGTCTCAAACGAACTTTACGTCCTTCCTTGTGAGTTTGTTAATGGTGTTGTTATGCGAGAAAACCATTCGATGAATCAACGGTAGAAACCCACCAATCCGAGAAAACTGTGAAATTCTGATACATTCTTGGGCTGTTCCCAATTTAGTACCGATTCAACTTTGTCCGAGTCTACCGTAATTCCATCCTTAGACACCATGTGTCCTAGGAATTTTACTTCTTTCCAGAAATCAAACTTAGAGAATTTGGCATACAATTAATGATTTACCAAAGTCTGTACGTTAATTTTAAGATGCTCTTCGTGTTCATTTTTGGTCTTAGAGAAAACCAAAATGTTGTCAACGAATACCACAAAGAGTTTATCCAAGTAGGGTCTGAAAATTCTTTGCATCATGTCCATGACCACTGCTGGTGCATTGGTCAAACCAAATGGCATGACTACAAACTCGAAGTGTCCGTACCTTGTTCAGAAAGCTATTTTCGGAATGTCCTCTTCTTTGATTCATAGTTGATGGTAACCAGATCTGATATCGATCTTTGAGAAGTATTTTGCTCCTTTCAATTGATCAAATAAGTCTTCTATTCGTGGTAATGGGTACTTGTTCTTCATTGTTACTTGGTTCAACTTTCGGTAATCGATGCATAGCCGTGGTGATCCATCCTTCTTTCTCACGAACAGAACCGGTGCTCCCTATGGTGATGAACTTGGTCTTATGAATTGCAATGCAAGCAACTCATCTAGTTGGGTTCTCAGTTCTTTTAATTCGGTAGGTTCCATACGATAAGTCCATAGTGCAATCGGATTTGCAATTGCTGTAAAATCAATACAAAATTCGACTTCTCTCTTGGGAGGTAATCCCGGTATGTCTTGGAATAGACTTCCAAAGTGACACGTTATAGGAATTAATTCGCATCCATCATTCTCTTCAATAGACCATAAATTCAAACATGCCACGTGATTCGGCACTTTAGATTTAGATCTCTTCACCTTAATTATATTACCTTCTAGTGATATAAAAGACACAATTCGATTATGGCAGTCTATTTGCTCTTGATATGCAATTAGCCAATATTATGTCAAAATCCTTCATGTTTAGCACAATTAGGTTAATCGGTAATGTGGACTCACCTATCATTACTAAGCAAGACTCACATACCTTCCCCAAGTATGCTGAACCTCCGACAAGATTCACTACTACAAGACTCTTTTCTAACTCTTTCAAGGGTAAACCCAAATAGTCCACTAGTGAATGAGATATAAAAGAGTGATGTTCCCGTATCAAACAAAACTTTGGATCAAACGTGAGAGATACGAATAGTACTTTCCATGAATTTGCCTTGTTGTTGTTCCAAGGCGTAAACCTTCCTCTGTTGAGTTTGTTGGTATTATGGAGCTTTGTTCCTGGCTCCTTTTGGTTGTTGTGGTTGCTGTACCGAGTTTGGATTTTGCTAGTAATGCGGCTTTAGCACAAATTTTTGTTGTCCTTGGAATGTGTTATGTTGCGGGTTCTTTGGAAGTCGACAATCCCTTATATGGTGCCCTATCCTTCCACAGTTGAAACACCTCATGTTTGAAGTTCCGTAACTTTGAGTGCTTGCTCGCCCTTATGTCCTTTGCCTTTTCTGTTGATCGGTTTGGTTTTAATTTCCCTTGAAGATTCCAGTTCGAGTGTTGTTCCTTCCCATCCTTTGGTCTTGGAATTTCCGAAATTCTTGCATGCCTTTCTCCACCTTACGAGCGCAATCAACCACTTTGTGATATTCAGTGAATTCCCGTATAATTAGCCTATGTTTGATGTTAGGCCGTAGTTCACTTTCGAACCTAAATGCCTTCTTTTCATGCTCGTCAACCGCGTACATAACGAATTGAGACAATTCAGTGAATTTTGCTGTGTACTCCGGCACGGTCATGGATCCTTGTTCCAGCTTAATAAACTCTAGCTCATTTTCCTTTCTAACAGTTTTAGGAAAATAATCTAAGTAAAACCTCACATTTAAATCAGTCCAATTTCGAATTGGTGCTATAGTCAAAGCAGATTTCCACTATCTCTGTGCTTCACCTTCTAGCATAAATAGAGCAAATCTAACTTTCTCTTGTTCATCCACTTTCATCACTTCGAAGCTATGTTCTAAGGAGTCGACCCATGCTTGTGCTTCCATCGGTTCAATTGTTCCTTTGAAAATAGTAGGTCCAAGTTTCTTGAACTTCTCGATAATACGAGTGTTCCGTTGTGCTTCAGATTGTTGTGGCATCGATTGACACTGAGCTTGATATCGTTGCATAATTGAGGCCATCTCTCCTAATGCTTGATAAACTCCAGCAAGTTGTGGATCTTGATTCGGTTGGGAATTCTGGTTCTGATTACCATCAACTCCTATTTGTGAGCTTTTGTCAGCACTTCCTCTTCTTCTACCGGCCATTGTGAATTAGTATAACTAATAACTTGTATAAGAAAAATAACATCCACTTATTCATGAGTTAGCAACCAAGTTGTTAGTACAAAATCAGAAAACAAAAAACTTATGAAAATCAGTAAACTGAAAACTTTTAAATTTCAGCACATAAAAAACTTATGGAATTTGATTAAAAACATAAAACTTATGATCTGATACCAACTTTGTCACATCCCAAAACCTTAGAAATCTCAATGGAGTCCGTATAAGTTTCGAAACACGACTCTCACCTCATTCCACATGGGAGTGGTAGTCAATACAATTGCCAAACCATATAATGCATCAAATGTAAGTAAAAATTATGGAATAACTTGAAATAACATTAAATCTATCCATTACATTCAAACCAATAAAATTAAACATAAAAATTAAACTAATTACTAATTTCATGCTTTAAATCAAATCCCTAAAATCTACTAAAAATTTAGCCTAACTAATGCTAAAACCAAACTAATACATAACAGCCAATATGTCATACTACAAAATCTAAGATAATCTCTAATCTATACTCTCATTAAAACCAGTAGCTTCATTGTAAGCTTGTCCTCCATCTTAATCACAATAATCCATGGTTTCTCCATCTATAAATCCTGAAATTAGTTATGCTTGAAAGCGTAAGCTACACTTAGCTTAGTAAATAAACAATTAAACTGTATTTAAGATTGAAGTAGGGTCAATGTCACTCTCCAATGGTATTTCATAGACAAAACAAAATGTTAGAATGATGTAAAGTAACATATAATGAATTATGAATGCTGGTTCAGTTATTAATGAATGCAATGCATGCTGTTTGGCATTCGAATAGTGTATGTTTCACACTAGATCTAATCCAAATACCCAAGATGTCCCACCAATGTGAATTCATCCCCCCATACAAGGCCATGATATAGGATTATTCCATGTATGAATCATAGTTTCTAGGGGCTTCAACCTAGTAGGCACAATCCTCACACTTATTTTTTATCACGAGGACGAATCCCAAGACATCACCAAGAACTTCCTTTGTGAACCATACATTATCCAAGCTACGAACATAATATCACTCCTCATCTGTTAAATATAACAAGTTGAAAAAAGTTGGTCTATTAGGATAGCTAAAAATAATTTCCAGATTATAACATCACTCATTATAACCATAAATTCCCAGCAATATGGAAATATGAGGTCAAGTCAAGGCATTAGACCAATACAAGATCATTATGCACAAAGGTAATGTTGTGCAAGTGAATTGTGCACATTAGCTAATTAAGAGTTTTGCGTACATGTGCATATGTATTTTAAGATATTTTAGAGCAATAACAAGTCCAATCAAATTTTCACCCGTTGGGCAAGCATAGCAAATCTTCCTCAAAAGCGCACATATGCAAAACATTAATCAAAATTCAATTCCAACACCAGATACGGTCCAATTAGGGTATAATAAACATGCCTGCAAAGTTTCATTGAAATCGGAACAACTTCAAAATTTACGGCTAACCGTTGGGCAGCCGTCAAGATGGTTGGCTACCATAGCGACTAGTCGTTTTCCAAACGGCTTCTCAGCTAGGGGCTAAAATAAAAAAGAGCAGAGGGTTGGCTACCTTACGGCTGGCCGCCCTTGAAAATGGCTGCTTGGGCAGTAGCCCCAAGCAAGCCTGGGGTATTCGGCTAAACATTCAGTTAGCTGAATGGCCGCCAAATTGCGCAGATGGAAAACGGCTAGTTGTTTAGGCAGTCGACCTGCCACCCCAAATAGCTGGACGTATGAAACTCATAATTGATATAATGAGTGCTTTCATATTCTGTGAATTATGATATTTGTGAGAAATTCTCGGATGGAATGATACTTTGTTTACTCCCAAGGTGAGGGATAGGCCATGTATGGAGGTCCCAAGAGACTTGTGGTAAGATGATAGGTGAGAGAATGTACATCCCAATAGCCGAATTATAAGAGTGAAATTCTGTTAGTAGATCAGCTAAGGTATGATTCCCAAAGGAAAGTTCACATTAGTGAGGCCTTAAGATGTGGCCCTATGATCGGAAATAAGTGAGGAAATTGTGCCCTTAAGTCGGAGGCCCTTGAGACTATGATGCACACATAAAATAATCCATTAGCACTGCCATGTATTGGGGAATGAATTCACATTAGTCAGACATTCTTGGGCATTTGGATTAAGATTGGGTGTGGAACATAGACTACTCGAATGCCAAACACCATGCATATTTGTATATCATATTATTGTGCAAGAATCACATATGGTGATTATATTTATTGTTGCATGAGCATGCATTGCATTCATTAATAATTGAACCAGCACATTGCATTGCACATTA
>JAUPMG010102796.1:0-12238 GCA_031762675.1 Pachysandra terminalis | reverse complement strand
CCTGAAAGTTCAGTTATATAAGACATGTTACCCCTAGTGGAGTGATCAATTTCATCAAAAACTTCGCAAAATTGAAAGAACATACAAAGAAAAAGTAAGAACAACTGGAATCATACAACATCTAGGGCCATCCTCAAACGCCTCCGTTCATCTAATTGATTGTTAGGCCGGTGAATTAACCTATACAAACTACCTCTGCAAGACATAAATTATGCTTCAAATTTCCAAAATAAAGAAATAAATTAATACTTAAAAAACAAGGACTAGTTAAGTCACCTACAAGGCATGGGAAATTCTTATTAGATAGGAACTTCCAAGCAAACACAATTATACACCATTCAAGGATTACAATTTCTTGCAACTATCTCTACTTCTAAAACTCTTTCTAGTTAATAGACATATGGGGGAACAATTCTCTCACATCTTTACTTGCTACAACGTATTTGATGGAGATACATTAATTATTGGTCAGCATTGTTTTCAGATTCCCTCCATCCAATGAAGTGAATTTTCACTCACTATTTGTACACTCCATAAAATATACAGTCTCTCGAGTTGTATTCTATGGATCACAAGAAGGAAATCCACTATAATCATTTGTAGAAGCAATTGCTTGTCAATCCAATAGTCAGGCTAAATTATTCTTAAAGAAAAGGATTTTAGAACCAAGTACAGTCAAACAGCCTGATGGGATTGGCAACCCATACAAATGAGAGGGCTTTTACCCAAAGCATATAAGATGTGCATAGCATATGATCTGCGGACCTTGAAAAATCAATATCAATTCACTAACATATCATTTAAGCAAGGCCTGAAAATGAATAAAGGATTGAGGATTGAAATATAGCATTATCTGCAGAAGAATTAGAGACTAGGATCCAATAGCAGTACAAGGTTCCTTTAATTTACGATTTTAAAATTTCAAAGCTTCCTTGAGTGCACTTACTGTACCAGATACTTACAATTATTTTGTTGTTCAAAGAAATTCATTTAATATTACTGTAACTGATAACTTTTGTGGTAAATTGAACCTTTAATAAGCTTCCCACCTTCTTGTTGTGTTTCATGTAGTCTAGTTGTCTATATTTCAGGTACCTGACATTTGAGGATATAAATTTGGATCCCAGAGTCCCCTGCCTATAGTATATGAAGGGCAGAATTTGAAGCAATGGAAGTACGTGAAGCAATTCTTATGATGAATGATGATTAAACCTCAATTGAAAGTAAGACCACAGCAGTTAGAGGATAGGTTGAGGAAAGAAAAAACATTTGGAGGATATAATCGATTGCTTTTTTTTTTCCATAAATTTAAGTGAAAGTGGTGTTTTTGAGATGCTCAATGGCAAGAACAGGATTCATGGCTCATGCTGCCAATTCATCTAGTTGGGACAAGACATTGTTGATTTATTGTTTTATAGCAGTGACAATGTTGATGGCCACTCATTGTCTAAGATAGTTTTACATCAGCATTAGCCGTACACAAATCATCCAAGCTTCCTATTTCTTCACTAAGATAGTTTTACATCAGCATTAGCCGTACACAAATGATCCTAGCTTCCTATTTCTTCATGATATAATCACATTACTCGTCAAATGACACAAGCATATACTGCTTTCTCCAAAATACATGGACCCAATACATGAACCATTCGAAGGGCAGCAACCATCGTCTACAAATCAAGAGAAAGGAGATTCTAAATGCTGTTATTTTACTTTAGAATTAGAAACTAATGGTAGTAAAAGCGGAACATAGTCGATCAGCTGGAATGAATCCCAAAAATATGCCTATAGCCTGTGTTTATTATACAACAATATGTCATTAAACAATATATCTCCTCTATCGTACTGATTTCCATAGGATGATAACAAAGATGGGAACATATTGACAATTGTATCTATGGAGACATGTTAGATCCATGTTTTTTATTGATTATTCCCATGCCTGTACCAGACTACTTTAGCTGGCTGCATACACATTTGTACATCTTATATCTTACTCATTTAATATAATATATTATTACGATTCATTTAAAAAAAAAATGGTAACTTGTTAGAAGACATATTTAGTGCCAACATACCTAGGAAGAAATTCTGTGACGATTGAAAGATTTGGTGTACGAATCACAGCTCCCATAAACAGAACAACATTGGGATGCCGAAGTCTTTTCATGATCCGAACCTTGGAAACCAAATAACAAGCTAAGAGACATTTAATGCATAACCATAGTTAACGTATTCAAAAGTACAAAAATAATAAGCACATTCAGGTCAAACTATTACTGGCAGATATCATCCAATGTTGAGAAATCCAATTACTGGCAAATAACATCTAGTGTTGAAGAAATCCAATTACTGGCAGATAAAATCTAGGGTTCAAAAAATTCAACAATTCAACAGGAAATTATTATATATGGTGTAATAATTCAAAAATTATCAAGTGATAAGGTAATCTAACCAAAGACATGGTTTTTTGACAGATTTGAGTAGCAGAACAAGATTTGTTTTGTCGATCCACATTAATTATAATAAGGCATTTCATTGATTGTAAATTTGTAATTGACTAAGTGAGAAAGTGCGAGTTTGTAGAACGTTTCTAAAAGGGAAAGGGAAGGGACAGGATAGAGTCAATGAGGAAATAATACGAGAATACACGGTTCAACTGACGATGTGGGATCTGACAGGATCTTTTGGTGAAACAGGGTACATGTTGCCGACCTGTTAGAAAAAGGTATTTTCAGTTCCTTTATGACCAAATACCAAAGGAATAGAAGCCCCACTAAATGGTGCTCCTCCTTGAACTCCTTAAGCCTCTTCTCTGAAGGATTTCCACAGCATTGGTGGCTAAGCTTTATGCCTAGGTATTTTAAATTCCTTTATGGCCGACCTTTAGATATGATTGAGTTATTTATGTCAGATAGAATATAACACTTTTTCTGCTTTGTGTCATTCTATGGAAGCTAGCTCAATGGTGCCAATACAAGCAATGTGTTTTGATTATTAAGCTGATATGCCACAAACAATAGTGATGTACTATTTGTAACCGGTTTCATGGTTGGGGGAAAATGATGCCTCTATGCAGGCCTACATAAGAGACAAGCCATCAGACGCGTCCTGCAGTAATACAATTTGGAATAAGGAATTCATTAATGTCAATAACCTTCACACAAGAGGGTATATGTGTATCAACAGGACTGGAACTGTGAGTGAATAGCTGAGAAATATAATTTCATGCATCATCACAAATGCTAAAAGTCGCATTAAATTTTATTCTATCATACAATATACACCGTCTGTGAAAGAGTTAGACTTCGTAATTAGAACATACAGATAAAACAAGAATTTAAAGATATACTGATTAATGTACTTTGATAGGTGATGCACATAAACCAGATTAGGAAGCTCTTAGCAATGGCTTGCTCAAAATTAAGCAGGTCTACAATTACAGCATATAAAAATTCAAGTAGTGGTAGCAATGAAGAATGAAAAGAAATCACTGACTTCAACAGTAGAACTAAATAGCATGATTTGACTATATAAAAAGTTTCCAGGTTGTGTACTAGGCAACAGGATGTTTCTACTCTGCTTTTATATGCCTCTATGTGTGTGTGTGTGTGTGTTGCGGGGGGAAGAGGTGTACCTCACTTATGAACTCCTCAAGTGCATCACCAGAAAGACCTTGATCTAAGAACTTCTTAACAGCAACTTCCTAACAAAATTCCAAACCCGTGGTAAGGTCAAAGACTTGACTATCCAAACCTCAAAAACAAGAATGACAAACAAAGATTTATAAAACAAAAGAACGATATTGACATACAATTCGTTAAATGATGTGCTTTCCAGAATTCTTGGGGTACAATGAGAAAATTATAATTGAGACTGGAGAAGTAAATCGACTATCTAACATGCATTTGAGGTCTGCAAAACTGGTAATCATATTCTTAAATAACCTGAGGGACAACTATGGCAACAAGGGCAAGAAATGTACGTGGTCAAAACACTTAAAAATGGATTACATCCTGTTACAAAACTACCTTATACAACCAGAAAGTGTTTAAAAGAAATGGAACTAAAGGCCAACTCAATTAAAATGGAAAGGCATTGGCTCAATAATCAATGAATATTCCCATTTATTAAATATTTTGAACTCAATCTCACTGTCTGGGGAGGAAGTAGATATGAGTATGCGGCCGCCAGATTCCAAGGGTAAGGTCATCATTTATTGTGCCACTCAGAAAAATAGTAGGCACTTGGCCTAATGCCTTTGTAACCTACAATAGCCACATGGAGCATGTGTGCTTCCTGGCAGTCACAAGATTGAATGGGCTCTTATTCAATGAAGAGCTCAATAGAAGCAAAATTGGGAAACATCAAGCAAATTCACCCAATTCTTCTAATTAGCACTGACAAAATGTCTCAAGTATTTTTCCAATAATGAGTTAAAAAGCAGTTTGGACATCAGTCTAAGGGTGACTAGTTGAAAAGAGTCCAAGTAGCTTGAATAGCACAGTCTAAAACCGTCTCATGAACCTAGAATCCCTATCATTGACAATGTTTTGAGGCACATCGCAATACTTAATCACATGCTTCATGAACAAGTATGTTGCATCTTCATTGAGCGATGAATGTGGCTTTGACCTAATATCTTCTTTCACCTGGCCAAGTCAAGCCTCTGGAAGCCAAAACTTCTCTCAACGGCAGTCAAAAGGAAGACTGCCAATGCTAAAGACCAACACCCAATTTTGTCTAGCCAACGCCCTGAAGGATTTGAATTTTCAATAGCCAAAACCTTGGGTCTAAGTTCTACAAGAGGTCATTATACTAGGGCTCATTCCCAAATAGGGGGATTTTTTCTCTTGTATGTACCTCCATTCCTCATTCAAATCAAAGAAGGGAAAGGGATGGCGCATTGGATTAGCTGGCGGCTGGCGAGTTCAGCTCGTCCTATAACTGCTACTGATCAACCGACAGATCGACTACTAGCAGAATTCATTGAATCTTTTGAGCCTTCAGTTCTTCTCGCCCCAATTACACTCTCTTTCAGTGCCTTCTTTGATTTCCCTCAAAGCCTTATCCTTCAAGAAGATCCTCCTCAGTTAAATCAATGCTACCTATCGAACCCGTTTTGGCCTAAATCATTAGCCTCAAAACCTCTATTAAAGTCAAGAATTTCCTAGAGAAATCGTTCTCTCAACAAAACCAAGATACTACAATTAACAGATCGAGTCGTGGGCTTACAAGTATGGAATGGTGTGATTCAGCGCAACAGTTCTAGTCAACGTCTTTTGTAGACTTCATGAGCCTATAGATTCTAAAGCAACATGATTGAGCTCTTTTTGGTCTCTTTACACAAACGTTAGTGAATTTTAGTGCTAGTTCTAGCTGAACTCGTTAATGTAGCTTAACGAGTCAAAGGGCGGGGGGAATGAAATTATAACATCTTGCTAGACCCGAGAAGGTCAAATACAAGATTGACAGTTCTTTCTGTTCGAATGTACAAATGCACGCGCATTGAGGTTTCCGGAACCGGCCAAGCAAAATCCCCTTGGCAGGCCTGTGGACCACCACCCCGTGGGCACCTAGCACATGAGGCCTCCTCTCTTACCTCCACAAGCTCATCAACCCATGTAGCTACACCAAATCGATCACCCAAGCTTGGAGATGTTATAAGCAAAACAAGTTGAATTCAATCTACTAGTTTTTTTGGGGTTATCAATTATGCGTTTTTCTCGGGACATGGCTTCGTCCTTCTTCTTTGCTTGCTGATTGGGTGAAGCGCATGGTGGATCTTTCTTGAAGGAGTGTCAAGACACTCGCTGCAGGACATCCTGATTAGCACTGAACAAGGGCGTTGCTTGGTTTTATTGGCGCCAGATGACAAACAATGCAGAAATTTATGTCCAAACCTATCTTGTGTGTCAACGACAAAATAGAACACAAGAGGCCACGAAGGGAGCCAGATCTTTGCCAATCCTCACCAGACCATGGCAAAGTGTTACTATGGATTTCATCTCTTGCTTGCCCAAGGTGAATGGGTTTGGAAGCATCACGGTGGTGATCAATAGATTTTCGAAGTATGCCACCTTCATGGCAGTAACTGCCGACTGCACTACAGATGAGGTTGCATGCTTGGACACAATAGATCAAACTTGCTAGCTTGGCCTAATAAAGGACATTGTCCAACGATTAATCTGTTTAAAGTCACCAGTTCCAAAGGCGGAGGCACATGACAATACCAAACAGATCATGCACTTGCTTTAAACTAAAAACCAGGACAATTGACATCATCATGTTTTCATAAACTGATAGATTCTGATGCTGTTGTGATAACACTTTGCTTGTAAAGGCTAAGAGCCTGACTTCTATTAACAAACCCCCAATCATACACATTTTGCCAAAATAAGAGAGCTTCTTACACAAACAAAATTCAGCCGATTTCTGGCCTGATACACATTTGGGCTCAGATGTCACTCGTATTCCACCATGAACAACTTGTTGAAATCCAGTTAGGCAGGGATGCTTGTAGATGAAGTTGATATTGCAGACTTGAGGTTGTTGAAGGGAGCACTTATTTCTCCATAGTCTTACACGAATTTCCAATAACAGCCTGTTAGGAAGAGTCGATGTTGGCCACTCGATCATAGCTTCACTTTGGATGGATTTTCTGCCACGACCAAGGAAGCTTTCAAAGATAATGGCAACAAACAAGACTCTTACTGCCATCCTAAAGAAACATAGAGTGACCAAAGCAAAATGCATAAAAGATCAGATTGGTCGAAACGCTTGATTGATGGGCATACCAAACCTTGATTAGAACCCCTTTACCAGATAAGGCCAATCAAAGCAAACCCCCTTTGCATGGGAATTGAGAGAAACATGGGGCACTTCAACAAGCGATCAATCAAAACAATAATAGATCCGAACTTCCACACTTATGCTATAACAGAGATGAAATCACTTGATACACTCCCATGGTGTCTTTTAGAACAGGCAATGGCTTTAGAGGTCGAACTCCAAGTTTCTTGTCTTGCGTCACCTCATCATGTTGACATACAAGACGAGTTCACAAACTCTACAACATCATCCTGTATGTTTGGCTAGTAGCACCCTCTCACCTAAACGGAAAATGTGTGGTGCCAACACAAATGACCCACTCAAGGAGTGTTACGATGCTCATGAATCAACTTCCTTAAAATGTCCCTCGATTGAGGGACGTATATGTGCTTGCCTTTAGTCTAAAGTAGCCCATCCTTCACCCAAAAAACAACACATATTATCGCTCTTTATCAACGGCAATGGCAGCTCGGCTTCGTGATTTGTCTTGATGCTTTCATTTTTTTATCATGGAATGTAGAATGCACCATAGTCATACTCCTTGATTCACTCTGCATAATTGCTGCTAATTCAGCCTTGAAGCTCAAGGCAATTGCCACATGATTGGTCAGCCAATATTCAAGAATAAAATTAACTCTGCCAACCGCCCATGCCAACGAGCTTGCTTCAATATCAACTTCTTCTACATCATGAAGTGAAACACAACCACAATGTCAATGCTCACATCAATTTCAGTCCAAGCAAGTAACGCCACCATACTCATAGGCATCAAGAAACTCCCCTTGTGCTGCATAGCACCCATGATCTCAAAAAGCTTTTGGCCCTTAAAAGCAAAAGGGTGATCAGCCGGAACCAGTACCCCACTAATGGCATACTCCAAGGCATGTATACTTCAAAGGGCTTCGATTACTCAGGTATGCAAGGATATGATCTTAGGACAGCTTGCTTCAGTCTTTCGAAGAAATCTTGGCACTGCTTTAACCATATACATGGCTTATTCTTCTTTAAAAGATCAGTTAGGTACAACTTTGGCCAAGTAGCTTTCTATGAAGCTGTGGTAGTAGTTCATGAGCCCTAAAAAAGAACGCAGCTAAATCATGGTAGTAGCCTGAGGTGACTGCCACTCCTATATTGCCCTGACTTTATCCACATCCATCTTGATCTATCCCTCGCCCACAATGTAGCCTAGGAAACCATGTGTTGCTACATGAACGAATACTTCTACTTTTTACATACAAGTGATTCTTCCATGGCAGCTCTAGCGTTCCTCTATTGACTACACCATGCAAACTTGTCCAAGTAGTTGCGAAAGATCTCATTCATGCATGTACAACATGGATGGGGCATTTTTCAAACCAAACGACATCACCATGAGCTCATATTCACCATAACTCATGATGCAAGTTGTTTTAGGCTCATCAACTTCCACGATGCGAACCTGATAGTAGCCAACCACAAATCAAGCTTAGTACAATACCTTGTCAAATTCAGCTGATTGAACAAATTGGCAATAAGTGAAACTGGATACTTGTTCAGCACTGTCACCTTGTTGAATACCTTGTAGTTAACATAAAGACTGAGACTCCCATCATGCTTGCACTGAAAGAGCACTGGTGCTCCAAAAGGTGCCTCGGATGGTCTAACAAAACCAATGCCTACATCTTTTAAGGTCCTACCAACTCCCCAGAAGTCATATAATAAATGGATTTAGCTAGCAACATGAACCCAGGAACAAGCTTAATCAGGCCTTGGTGACATCAACAAACTCCACAAGCATCCCAAGCACTTCTTCCTTCGGCACCACCCCATGACGAAAAATAGCAGGCTGCTCTAGCAAGATGGCTAAGTCATCTCCCCCTTTTCTAATCCCTTCTTGAGCTGCAGAGCTGAAAGAAGCTTCTCATTACCACTCCCTGCGTCCGGTAGCACCATACAAGGAGTGTCTCCGAACGCTGATCACTAGTAACTCGCACTTGGGGCAGTTCCCCTCTTGTGCATAGATGGTCAGTTGCATCTAGAAAATTGTTGATGAATAAAACTGACTACTAACAATTCACTCATCATGACATGCACATCTATGCATGGAAACTGAGAACGTTGACTTCTATTTCTTTCACGCAATTTCATTAGAATGCATTAGGGTTTCTTCTTCCCTCTGCTCCATATGCAGTGGAGGTTTCCCAAGCATATCTAAGAATTGATCTCATCTTAAGCATAGAAAAAAAATCCTGTGGATACTTCTTCAATGTATCCTTTCTTGAAGCATAAGGAAAAAGAGAAATAAAAAGAATCTCTAAAGATAAGTGCCAATTATTGCTAGTGTGTGGTTTTATAAGAAAAAACTTGATCCATTAGACCTCTATCTTGAAAGAATATAAAAATCCAACTGCTGAGAGGTTTGATTGTAATAGATACACTTCTATTTTGAATTTTTATCCAAGTGGGAATGCATCACCCATTAAGTAACTTGGTCAGTGTTGTTCTGCAATGCTAAATGTCGTTCCATGGATCCATTTTATATAGGACAATGACACAGAAATTAAACTATAAGCCAAGTTAACTTGCTAATGAAACCAAAAGTGGTACCAAGATGAAAAGTGTAAGCTTTGGAGCCATCGTTTAGAAAGAGAGGCTCAAAATAAATCTCCACATACAGAAACGCATATTTTCAAATGCTAAAGGCAAGGCATTTTACTCGACTAAAGTACGAGGCATATGCCTCAAGAGCATGATTTTTTTGTTGAATAAATATATGCATAAAATAAAGAATATACCAAATAATTAAGGAAAAAATGTAAAAGGGGGCATAAAATTATAAATAAATAAATTTTCATCACACGGACACTTTAGGACATTTTCCATGAACCTTATCAACTTTCAAGACTCCAGCTATTACTTGAAATTTTGTGACTTATAGATTTTTTGTGTTTATGTATTAGGGAAAAATAGTATAATTGAGACAAGAAACTGGAACGAATGAGGTATACCTTTCTGTTATTAAAAACATTTGATAAACACAACTTATCGTACTGTGAATTTCATGTGCGATAGTTCCAAAGGAGTCAATGAAAGGGTATTACAAACCAGCAATCACAAATCCCTTTAAAACAGCTATATGGACCCGTTTAATGTGAAATAGAGTTCAAGACGGTTTAAAACAACAAATTGTTAAACTTAAAATACGAAATATAACTTTAAAACATAAAGCTATATAAATTTATCTTCCATTTTGTGTAATGATCCTTAGTTTTACTTCATGGGCAAGATGTAAATTGCAAACATAAGATGGGCCTCAAGACATGAAACATGAGGTTCACATGAGCCTCACACTTGATGGAGTGACCATCATGGGATTCAGACCTCAATGTTAAGACCCAATGTGCTTTTCTTGACTTTCACCCCATAACCTTCCTAAAACATCGACATAGAAACCACTTACAAAAGGAAGTATTAAACCCATTACAGAGGAATCAGACATAGCAAAAAGGTTTAAGTGTTAGGCTCAGCATAAAAAAACTCACAGTTCCATGCCAGTCACCACGGTATACCTCTCCATATGATCCTGCAGCACAATGGATATGCCAAGGAAATGTAATGAAAACAAACCAAAATGTGAAGACAACTTACTGGAGATAACTGCCTATAATGTAAGATATTAGCATAAATACGACAAATGAAGTGCACAAGGTAGTACCCAGTCCAATACGCTCACCCAAGGTGATTTCCTCCCAAGGAATCTCCCACTCTGTCACATCATCAAGTACACTGTCAGACTTTGTGCTATCATTACTCGCTGATCTATCCGAACTTCTCTCAGCTTCTGGAGGAGCCACAGAAGCATCATGCTCTTGGTCACCATGTACACGTGGATCGCACCGACTACCATCTGCATCACCATCACTCTGCACGCAGACCAGTTGGTGGAAGCATGGAGAACCAGCTGGCAAAGGGGCAGAAGACTCCACTTGCTGATATTGCCTGCTGACAGCTGCAGTTGTTGCTACCACAGCTGCAGCAGTAGCAGTGGCTGCAGCTGTTACAGGAACTTCAGGGTTCGAATCAGTGCTTGACTTGGCTGCAGCTGCTACCATTGAAGAAGCAACAATAGCTGCTGTTGCAGCAGCAGCAGCGGCCACAGGGACATTTTTTACAATTTTTGCATTGGAAGCCCCCTCGGTCAAAGCAGCAGATTCAGGCTGGGATGAACTAGGCAGTTCTATCACTTCTCCTAAAGCCTGTGATCGCTTAGCATCCAAAACCTCAACAGGCGTAAGATGTTCCAGTTGCACCTTTGAAGGAATTGCTCCCGATCTCAAAGGCAGAGGCAAAAAGTGATTAGGACTAGGATCAATTTGACCCTTATGGTTGGTACCATTCCTCCTATTTTTGTTTCCCTCCTTATCTTCTGTCTGGTTTTTGGCCTCAACCACTGAAGCATCTAACTGCTCAGGATAGATTTCAGTGAACAAATTAGGAGGAGCAACTACACCACTTTCCAGCAAGACATCATGAAGCTTTTGAGCTAACTGTGGATTTTCTTTTGCAGCATCAATCATGTACTGTGAAACATCTTTCACTTTCATTCTACGCACAGCAGGGGAACTAATGCCTTCAGTCCATGAAGGAGATCTTGCAAGCATGTTAGGAGGATTAGGTCTGCTAGGGAGATTCCGACCCAGCACCTTTCCAACCTTGCAAGAATTTTGGCAATCATCCGACGACAACTTGGATTCAAGCTCAACTTTAATCGACTTGGATGCAGATTCCTGTGAAGAGCCTGCTCTTGGATTCCTGAGAACATTAGATTCACCCAAATTACCTCTGTCATCCAACTGATTTTTTATATTGTCAGAATTTCCAGACCTGCATCTCTTGTCCAATGTCCCAAATTCTGAAACTGAACTTGTAAACCCGCTGCTAGAGGAGGCCATATGGGAGTCCTCAACATCTCTAAGAAAGCGGTGGGTGGTAAATAAAGGTTCTTCATATTCTATTTGTGGTCCTGCTGCATCAGATGGTATAAGTGTACCGGGGTCTGCCATCAGATCAACAATGTATTCCCTGTCATGCATACTATCCATCAGCTTATTGATTACAGCTTCTCAACTCCAAAAAATGAAATATTAAAAAAGTAAAGACCAGTACTATCAAAACTACATTTCACAAGAAACAAACTAGAACCACTATATGAACATTCCTGAAAAAAACAAATGAGTCCCACTATCTATATAATCTGAGGGACACCCATCTTCTGGAAGAATTAATAAAATTATTGAAAGCATTTAGTTATCCTTTGAATTGCAGGAATAGCATTAATAAGCATACAACCAAGCATGGTTCAAAATATCGTATCGAGGTAGCGTATCGGTCGGCTCGAAAACGGATACGTATCGAGTATCGACACGGA
>JAUPMG010102776.1:0-12239 GCA_031762675.1 Pachysandra terminalis | reverse complement strand
AGGAAGGTTTATAGTTACAAATCTCTTTTTAACTCTTATTGGAATAGTCTTATTACTGCAACCAAACACCCCCTCCTGTAGCCATCCCCATCACCCAATTTGTTTATTGGGCTACAGCACGCGCTGGATGTGGTCCACCAACCATGAAATAAGTTGGTCGGTAGGCCATGTTTAAAGTGATGAAGAGCCCACAAAGATGCTTAAGCTCTTCAAACCCATCATGTATGTCTCCTGCAGAACTTTCTGGCAATCTGAATTGTTATATATATAAGTTTTCTCATATTTCATATATTTTCAAGAATTAAAAATAATTAAATCTCAAAATTTCTTGAAATTCCAAAAATTAGTCAGCATAAGTTTCTAAAATTTTGATTAAAACTAAAAGTTGAGGAATTAATTAAGGAGTCTCGATTCTTTGATTTGCTCCGAAAAGAGAAATATATTGTAACACTTTACTCGCACGTGGAAGCTTATTTGGAGAAACCTATTTCTCCACATTTATATTCCGTCTAACCCTAAATCACATACCATGTTTTAGTTCCAAAGACATTCGCCATGTGACATAAAGGTTCCCAACAGCCAACACCTAATGAAAGCTGTTATTACAAAACATAATGCCTTACGCCTTAATTAATTCCATGAATTCTCGATAGAAAGTTCCAATTAATCTTTTTCATATTTCACATAATTTTTAAGAATTTTCTTTTATTTTCTTTTGACATCCAATTTTCAAATCTCCTGCCGGAACAACCCTTCATCAAAAGAGCTAGGTTCCAAGGATAAGACTGATACGGTTCATACCTCCCGGTCAGTACCAGGATTGGTCAGGACCGGTTCGATCTCAAGCCACGATACAATAGTAACAAACCGATTCAACCAATTCAATGTTTTGTTTTGTTTTTTTGTTTTTAATTTATAAATTGAATGGTCTAGACCAATATTGCTCTGATCTAGATAGGCCGATATCACCAATCCAGATCAGATCAGCCAGGACCAATCCGGTCCTCGATCCCGTCCCCAATCCCGAGACTTAAAACCTTGATCAAGAGCGAATTTATTCTCTCTTTAGATCAAGTAATGAGGTCGTGGGTTTGGTCTAAAAGAAGGTTTTGTAATCTACTTTTGTGTAATCCTTTTCCTGTTTTCTTCAATTTTTTTCTACTTTTGCTTTTTAGCTTTTGGAAAGTTATTTGGACTTTCTTTTATTGATTGATGGGACGCTTCTCACTGTGAAGCAGATATAGCAGCTCCGTTGAACTTGGAAATAAATCTTCTACCCATGCCTACGTGCAATATTTCCTACACAAAGCATCCCATTGGTCCACGTATCTACAGTAAGAGCTGACCATCTGTTATTCGTCTCTTCGGGTAAGGCTGCATTTTGCGCAGCCGCTCAAGGGTCAGGAAGCCCTTCCTAAGTCCCAAAAGGACTTCCTATCAAATGTTTGACCTGCATTTGACCCGGCTTGTTCTTTGGGATAAGCACTCGTTGGATAAGTGACTCAGTCGGAACACTTGTCGTTTTCTTTTACCTAAAAGGGACAAAAAGGTTGGCAATTATATAAAAGTTAGGGGTAAAATAAGTATTATAAAAACATCATTAAAGTTTTGAAAGAGCTTATAAACGTTTAGGGGTAAAATAGGTATTATAAAAATTTTACAAAAATTTTTAAAATAGCTCACAGCATAAGGGATGAGGAGAAGTTGCTGAGAGCAACTTCTCCGTATGGGTAGCCTTCCTCAAGAGCTCACGGGTAAGCACTTACCAATTAAGTGTTATCAAACATCCTTTTATTTTTAAAAAGTGCTTTAATAAGCTATAAGCTGAAATAAACACTTATATAAGCTGAGCCAAACGTAGTCTTCGGATATTTTGTGACACGTTTGAAAGCTGCTTCGGAGATAAACGCTTGTTCAGACAGCCCAAAAAGTGGTGTTCGCAAAAAAATATTTTAAAGAAATGACATGATAGACACATGGTTATTAAGAAACATATCGCCCTCTCTCACCGAGTGAACAAGGGAAACCTTATTTCTATAAAAACAAGGTCATTTTCTACTTAATAGAAAGAAATTTCCTATTTTTCCAAAACTTAATTAACATTAGAGAAATTATATGACAAATACATGTAACAAAACCTATTACACGTATACTAACATGACTTAATATGAATAGTGAATATTCCCCACATGGCTGACCTAAAGAGTCCTCTACTAGATGGTTTAATTGACCACATCATCATTTTTTATGTGACCAAAAATTCTTGTCTCACAAACTAAGTCACCAGAACGTTGAGTGCATGCAAGAGTGCCAAACTTGAAAATAACTTGTGGTTCAGAGCGCCTACAGAGCGTCTATATATATACATATAATTTGTATATATACGTATAAATTGTACTTTATGTACAAAGATACAATCGTATTTATCAACCTAATTTAACATTTTTTCAAAACCTAATTGTTTTTGTATTTTTCTAAAAAATCCTTTAAATAACAAAAATGTTCATTATTTTTTCAAACTTAAACTCCTAAATGTTTTTAAAATATCTGAAATTACTTTGTTTTTATGCATTTTTCTAAACTTTAACCCTTAAATATTTTTAAAATATCTAAAATTACCCTATTTTTATGCATTTATCTCCATTCCGCATATTAGCGCGTTCTCACACTCAGAACGTAGATTCGCGTTCTAAGCATCAAAACGTCACCTATATTCAACGGATTTATATATACTCAATTTATTTGGGAACCCATACATGGTCTACATGATTCGCGTGTTAGCGAAGACATGATTCAAATGAACAATAGAAAACAAAATACGTTCCATCGTTTGTGTGCTATAGTGATTACATATGGGACCTAGAGAATTATCCCCAAACCTCAGTATATATGAACTTCATCCATCGATTTGAACCATTGAGATGGTGGGCCACCTCTTACATAGACCACAGTAGAATAATTTAGACCGATCGATCGGTCTTATTCTTGGATCATACATATGATATGTTTATAAATCAAATCTAGTCTTGTCTGCATCCTCATCGTGAATTCTTCAACAAAATCTCTTGGATCTCTTGATTTATTGTTGTCTTTTATCTTTTCTTTGAATCACTCGTTGAGTTGATAAGATACTCCGCAGTTTACCATATTATCATATTGTCGTTCACCATATTACCATACTGTCATATATTTATTCTATTCTTGATTTTATTGTTGCATTTATCTTTTTCTTGAATCACTCCTTGAGTTGATAAGATTTGAGTCACCAGAAAGTCGAGCGGGTGCAGGAGTAAAAGCGAGAGCGAGAGTGCCAAACTTGAAAATAAGTTGTGATCCAGAGCGCCTACAGAACGTGTGCATATATACATACAAACTATACTTAATGTACAAAGACATTTTCATTTTCATTTTCATGCTCAACCACATATATCAGAGAAATGACATAACCTATAAAGTATCTCAATTTAACCTTCTATCAATATAATTTAATCTTTTTTTAGAAACAAACTCATGTATTTTTATAATTTTATAAAAGCTCCTAAAAATTTACAAGAAAACCTATGCTTTTTAATATTTTTTTCAGAATAAAACTCATATATTTTTATAAAATCCCTTCAAAAATTTTATAAAAAACATTTTTTATGTTTTTACGCTAATCCGCAAATTTAAAAAGTCAAATCCTCATATTAGGGGCATTTTCCCGCTCAAAAAGTGGATTCGCATTCTGAGCACCAAAACACCTCCCCATTCACATGGATTTTGTGACTTAGGATAGGATGCTCCACTGCTCACCGTACTACCATACTGCCATATATTTGCTCTATTCTTGATTTTATTTTTGTCTTTATCTTTTTCTTGAATCAATCCTTGAGTTGATTGGATACTCCGCCACTCACCGTATTACCATACTTTCACATATTTGCTCTCTTAGTTAGAAGGTGTAATTTCAAGATAGTTTTAAGGGTATTTGGGTAATTTAAATCATTTGCATTAATTTAAGGGTAAATTACATTCACATGTCCTTGGGTTTGGCATAATGGTAACAAGTACCCCTCAGGCCATGGCCATCACAAACACCTCCCCTATAGTTTGAAAGTATGTTACACCTCCCCTATAGTTTGAAAGTATGTTACAGCAAATCCTTTCTGTTACTTCACAAACACCTTCCCTATAGTGTGAAAGTATGTTACAACAAATCCCTTTTGTTAGTAACAGTTAATAAAATAATGGAGTATTTGCTTTTTTTGCTTATAGTTATATATTTTAATGACAAAAATACCTTTATATATCTTGTTTAATAATCTTAAGAACAAAATAGATGCTTATATGGAAGAAAAAAGAAAGCAAAGAGAGAGATGTCCTTGTATGGTAAAGAGTGGTGCATTGCTTGAGGACATGGAGGCAGTACTTGCGCTCGGTCTAGATTTGTGGTCAAGACTTTTGATCGGTTTTTGTTACGTATAGTTAGTTTGGCCCAATTAAGCCGGTCTGTATCAGGATCATCCAGGACCAGTCTAAGCCACGATACAACTATTGTATCATGTGGCTTTGGATTAGATCGGTCCAACTGATATCAATTCAGACCGGTCACTTTTTTTTAATTTACAAAACCAACGATCCAATAGGTATCAGCCTGGACCGGTTCGATACCGACCTGTATCTCCAATCCAGCGACCACTGATCCAATTTTTTTTTTTAAAGGACAATCTAACTTTTGAGTCGACTAGTACCGACCGATATTGCCAATCCAAACCGGTCCGATCCAAAATCCTGAGACTTAAAACCCTGATTGGTTGTCATAGTCAAGGTTTGTGGAATACTTGTTGCTATTATGTCAAACTTAAGGAAGGTGTCAATGTAATTACTCTTAATTAAATGATTATAAAACTTGGGACTCTTTATTTAAAATTTGAGTACAAAGAGGGATGGAGGGAGGGAGGGAGGGAATGATGAAACATAACTGTCAAAGAAAAAGGAAGACTAAAAAAGAAAGATAAAGAAAGAAAAAATGTCTCAAATCAAGGGGTTGTGGGTTTGGGCAATCATAGCGATTTTAGAGATTTGGGGGATAAATCTCAAAACCAGGGAATTTGATGGGATCGGAGAATATGTCAATTCTTTTTCTCTCTCCTTCCTTCTTGACATTGTGAACCTTTAACTCATGGGATTCAAAATAATAATAATAATAATAATAATAATAATAATAAAATTAAAATAAAAAAAAGGAAAATTCAAAGAATTTTAGATGCCAATCCAGCACAAACGCCGAAAGTAGATGCACATATATAAATATTTACACATGTGGGCTATGATGATATTTAATGAAATTATTAATGAGTTAATTAAGGAAAAAAAATTCAATATTTCACATGTGGGCTATGATAATATTTAATAAAATTATTAATGAGTTAAATAAGGAAAAAATTTCAACAGTCACTTGGTAAGTGTCTCCTGCATTCCAACAATATAGATCTTTCAATTTACAATATTTGAATTATTTCTGCCCAGAAGGTCTTTTTCTAAATAAAAAAAAAATTACAATGTTGATTTTTTCAGATAAATCACATTGGCATCCCCTTAGGTTTAGTTTTATGGCAACAAGTACCTCTCAAACCTTGGCCATTAGAACCAATATCTTTATTAGGCCAAACTGGAGGGGTTTTAACATTTTTATCCGAAACTGATCATTTGACCACAATAACATCTATTTATATTTTCAAACCCAAGTCATATACTAAGTTTCAGTTTCGGTGATATTTTTCAGGTGATATAAAGAGCAATACCTAAAACTAATGTTTTTCTTTGTATAAAACTTATCTGATATTAAAGAATTGGATAGCCATTCCTATATGTGACAAAACTTAATACATATGAAATACTAGATTTATATAAGTTAAAATCCTATACACATGGCTAATCCAAAAGGTACCCTTTCATATGGGTGGTCTAGATTGGTCAGATCATTCATCTATGCTATAAAAATGGTCTTGTCTCACCAGTTAACTAAAGTTGGTGAGGCACACCAGAATACCTTACCGTCTATTCTATTTGAAATGAAGAAATTATTTATTTTCTCTCGTTTGACTCACTCTGGATGATGAACTCTTTCTAGGAATCAGTTCCCTAAACTTATCTTAAGAACTAATTTTAAAGGTTTCTTATTCGCGTTTGGTTAGCATGAGTTTTGACCTAATTTATATGTTTGGTTAACATGTACTGTAATGAGTTCTGGCCAAATTTTCTAATTTTTTTAGTTATAATTATTTTCATAAAATCCCATTAGCCACACATGATTTTTGTATAATTATATCTTTTTAAATTTGATAACAACACTCCAAAATAATTTGTACTAGATAGTATATTTACAAGTTTGTCACTATTAACTTTATTTACAAGTTTGTCACTATAAAAATTCAAAACTCGTTTCTAAAATCTAAAATCAGGAATGGGAATGATTCTGTGATGAAGGGTAATTTTTCATTCTCATTTTAAGAGAACTCATTCTACCGTTGCTAACCAAACGACAATTTATCTGTGAGAACTTATTCTACCGACCAAAACTCATTCCAAGTTCTGGAATGTCTTCTCAAAATAACAACCAAACAGGACCTTAATAATTCAAACGAATTATTGAATCAATCCCGAGTTAAATTAAAACAAAACAATTGTCTAAAAAACATGGACGCTGGCTCAGTCTATGCTAGGCCTGCCAATGGATCGGATGATGACCCGAATCCGATCTGAATCCAATTCAATTATGGCAGATTCGGTAAGATATTTTTTTATCCAAAATTCGATTAAGATCCCTATCTGAAAAATCCAATTATAATTGAATCAAATATGGATCTATATAAATTCAATTCGATTAAGATCTGATTCAATTATATAATTAAATCACACATTTATGAACAGTGTCTCACATAACAACATACTCATTCAATCACACATCTATGAATAGTGTCTCACATAACAACATATCCATTCAATCACATACGATCATTACTTGTGCTACATACTAGCATTAACTTAAAAAAAAAAAAAAAAAAAAAAAAAACAAAATTTTTAATATTCATCTCTTCTAGACTTAGATTTTGGGATATTCAGATCGAAGCAGATTTCAGATAATAATTGAATTCGAATTTAAATTAAATTTATGAAAATTTGTCAGATTCGAATTTGAATCCGAATCTAGTAGATTTCTTAACAAATTAGATTCGAATTCAACAAAATCTGCTTCGAATCCGATCCGTTTACAAGCCTAATGCTGAACCAATAACTCCAAACACAGGCTTTGGACTTGGGAACATGATCCTCTTAAGTTACAATCACCTCTTTGTTGATTTGAAACCAATTAGAGTTTAATACGGCACAAGGGATAAAAAATGTCACATCATTATTAATGATGAAATGATTTTGGTTTTGATTTTTTTGCTTAAATTTTTTAATATATTTTAATTAATTTTTTATTCCACGTGTTAAATTTTGATTGGTTTCAAACTAACTAATTATTATAATTTGAAAGGATTCGGATCCTTGGACTTGTACACGTTTCATGCCACGTGGATATTTCAGTTCTAAGTAAATTGGTGGTGGACCCAAATGCCAAAAATAAGCTTTATTTGTGAATCTTGTTCGTTGGATTTGGCCTTTTTTAATTAGAGGCTTGTAATCCAAAAATAGCACGCAAAACACGAACGTTCGGATCTCTGCTGATAGAACCCTTTAAAGTCCAACGTCTACAATTAACTAATCATGAACTTGATTTTAACATGGGCTAACACCAAGCCCAAGTTCCGGTTGGCCCAAAACACTTCCACATTAGGGTCCACTCCGTACTCAGGACGGGCTCAATGTCAACGAGCCGAGCTTGAGCTCTATAATTAAGCTTGCGAGTCGAGTCTGAGCCCAAAAAAAAGCTCATTATCTCGGTTAAAGCTCGGCTTGGATTGTATATGAGATTATATGTTCATATTACTATAGCTTATATTATGTATTAATATTAAACACATATTAACATATTATATTACATATAATAATAATTATCAACTATAATATTAATGCATTTGTACTAACCTAAGCTTTCTTACGAGTCGAGTTTTTTATGAGCCAAACTTTTTGCGAGCCGAGCTTTTACGAGCCCAAGTCGAGCTGAGCAAAGCTCGGCTTGGTTCGTTTACAGCCCTAGCTCCCTCTAGGGTGGATCAGGAGCTATATACTTGCACCGGAGCTGGCCCATATACAGCCTTACAGCCCAAATCCAAGATTGTTTTTGCAAATTGTTGAATGGAAAACAAGATTCCCAATGGCTCAGTTTGGATAGCCGGATTATTGTGGGAAAAAAAGAAAAGAGAAGACAGCTTTCCTGCAACATACACACATAATAACTTCTATACGAATGTTGACATGGATAAAAAGGAACGGCTCGAATAGCATCCACTAATATCATCGAAAACATTGTAAAAATACTTGTACAATAGGATTTTTTTATCGAAAACGCGAGGAAACATTGAGAAAGCAACAAATGTTTCTTGGTTTTAACCCTGCAACATAGATCATACCTGTAAAGTGAGTCCCACAAAAATATTTCAGTCAAACTACTGTTAAAAAATAGGGCCCTTTTTGTTTTCCGATAAGAACTGAAAGGAATTTGAGGGAAAGAAAAATAAAAAGTGAGGAGAAGAGCATGTTCCCCACTTTACCCTTCACCACCAAAGCTTCTTTCTTCCTGCAATTATACAATGGAGAGTAAAATGGACAAATAAAAAACTTCTCATTCATTCTTATGACCCAAACCTCAAAATCAAAATTTCCTGTCATGGTCATACATTTTCTTGATACAACCCAACAGTTACCAGAAAAATTAAATTTCACTTTCCAACATATTACTTTCTGGCCTATTACTTTACAAATGAACTTTCTGGAACACTCTTGGCTTCCAAACGGAGCCTAATATTTGATGATTGACTGCTTAACAGGACATGCTATGCAAGAAGCACAAGAATAAAAAGTACTGCCTCCCAACTCTTTTTAAGATCAATAATAATAACTAGTAGTAGCCATCAACTGAGGTAAAAAAAAAAAAAACCCTGCTACCAGTTTATGCTTACAATCCCTTTCCATAAAAAGTAAAAGAGATTTGACCAAGTTCAATTTTACAACCCCAGTAAGTTGCTGATAATGGATCCAATCATGGGGCTCACTATTCAATCTTACACTCTTGTTTATGATCAAAACCCCAAAGAAAGAAAACAAGAAAAAGATGTATGGAAGAAAAAATAGGTGACTCATGCAGCATGCCGTCGACGAATGGATAAAATACACAAAATATGCTGTGCTCTGCTCGTCACCTAGAAATATGATCAATTAAACGGTGCTAGTAGAGATGATGATGTATATGTTTCCGAGATGCTACTACAATAGTCCTGTGCTTCCGAATGGATTATTATTGGTCTGAGGGTGAGGAACTGGGTTCACAGGAAAAGCTCCGAAGCCTGTATCGCCAAAAGGATTTGATGAGCCCATTATCAAATGCTGTTGTTGCTGCTGCTGCTGCAGCTGATAGGGTTGATATTGGAAAAATGGATTGGACTGCTGCTGAGCCATTGCTGCCATTTGAACAGCAGGAGGGGAAGCAACGCTGGTTGACATAGCAAATGGATCTTGTACCTCAAATGGGTTTGGGGCTGGTACTCCGTATACAGGCTGCCGGGAAGCTCTATATGCTGCTTCATCATACAAACTGCTCAGAGTGAGAGTATCAAATCCACCAGCCTGCAATGCATTTACCCAAGAAGATTAAAAGGAAAAAACAGTGCAAAAGTCAGATTTGACGCAAACATTTATGGATGTCAGATAACAACTAACACGATGAACTAGCTTCACCATTTAAAAAAAAAAAAAAAAAGCAAAGAAAGTATTCTTCACTCAGTTTTGAAGGTTGGATATAGAATAACGTTATGCTCTCTTGGTTTTTAACCATCTACAATATTAAAAACTAGATAATTATATCCACTCCAAGTTGATCATAGAAATTGTGCAGGTATTGAGTAGATAAAGCAGTCTCCAGATAAATGAAATCCAAAGTTTCAGCCACATGATTGAAGACAAGACGTTAAGAAAATACAGTTTGTTTGGGAGGTCCTAACTCCTAAGCAGGACTTAAGTTCAGGACTTCTACGAAAACTAAAAGGATCATTTTCCACGATGTCCTAAAACACCAGTAGATATCCAACATATTGCATTTGCATCTGCAAGCACACAAACAAAAGAGTTTATACTCGTGCAACTGAAACCTCCACACAGACTTCTGCACATGAATGCATGAAAACACAGGCAGACATCCACCCATGCACACAAAGCTAAGCATGGGAACATACACAGAAATTGCAATCTTATTTAATGCCTACACAATCCCATCATACAGACAAGACACTATTATGCACCCATAAACTAGAGAGCAAACGTACATCTATACATACTGGTCTGGAAGCATGCAAACACCAAGTAGCAATGGCAAGACGGTTGAATTCGGTGATAGACAAACTTACCACCTAATTTCTTTCCTATGGTTTATGTGCCATGGGCTTATTTGAGATGGGTTTTAAAATATGATTCATGCTGCCCAAGTATATAAACAGGAAAGTGATCTACAATGAAAAAGGAAGGGGAAAGATATAGCTCTTTTAGAAGAAAGAGTTCTTCGGGGACTGATTATGCCCCTGCACTCTCATGCTCTCTTGATTTATCAACTCTTGGTGAACTGTGGGCCCAAGGTTTGCTGTATGTTTCTATCAAGGGGTGGATTCGGTTTGTGATCACAGTGATAACAGCATTGTTATGGTGTAGCAACAGTAATGGATTTCAAGTATTGTTTTGAAATATTGATAGGTTACTGTCACATTATAAGAAGGTATTATTTCTCACATTATCTTGTAATCTCTAATTTGATAGCCCCACTGTGAGTAAACTATGGAATTCCTCATGTTATGGTCATACGATCCTTGGTGGTTCTCCAGGGTTGTCAGAATAAGAAACTTTGCAGTTTCCGGTGTTTGATATTGACAAGCGAATTCATATAAATGGGTTTCTGAAGAAACAAGGGGAATCAGAACTTAACGTCAGTGAGCAAGGTGTATAATTTTTATTTTTTTATTTTTTTATTTGAGCACTAGATAGGTATCCAAGGTTGGTGCACAGATACTTCAAGTTCTCTTTCAAAGGAAACATGAAAAAGAAAAACGAATGGTATTTGGCTTGAGGTGGAGAAGCTTGATGAGAAGTTATGTCTCATTAGAATAGGTGGAGACATGTATTGTCAAGTCTGATAGCGGTTGACACGGCTATGACTCAAGTAGATAAGATGGAGATTGTTGGCTTTACTTATAGATAAAATCACCATATAATTTCTTTCATAAGGTTTATGTAACAATCTCTTTATTTATAAAGCTCATTTTGGGCACGTCCAAAATATGGTTTGAGTTGCTCAAGAGTACAGAAAAAATAAAAAACACACATATATATATATAGTCAAAAGAAAGAAAAATGTGAAGGAGCATTTATGAGAAAACAAAAAAGTTCAGAATTACACATTTCATGAGGATAGCCTAGCTCATTCATTTGACCCGTTCTTCGGTAAGTGAGTTGAATCTCTCGTTTTCCCACATGCCTATGTCAGCTAATAACTTGGTGGATAGGCTAGCTAGCCAAGGGCAGAGTGCTAAAACAAACTTATTTTACAGGTATTCCATCAGAGGGTATATTTTACAACAATCTTTGACATCAGAGGGTATACTTCCTTTGCACTTTTGGTAGGTCTGCCCCTAATGGGGTGACTCACTCTTTGTACATTCCTTCTCATCCTTTTTAATACAATTTTTTGTTATTTATTGAAAACAAATGAGGTTTAACAACTTCCAGATCATGTGTATGTATTATGGAAAATTGAAAATAAAATAAAATTGAAGCAACAAGTTACTACAATTTTTTTTTTTTTTTGCAATTCATAAAAATAAAAATAATAAAAAATGGGCTACCTTTTCATTCATATAAATATTGATAAACATAAATTAACCATAACTTCACATTGTGAACTTCGAGTGACAATTGAAGATGACTCTGAGAAACGATATATAAAGTTTTGTGACCTCAAATCCTTTCAACTAAGAGAGGTTTAATCCTAGATAGATTCTCAAGAAGGTTTAAAACGTCAAGAATGTTAAACTTAATATATAAAGTTTAAA
>JAUPMG010102765.1:0-12239 GCA_031762675.1 Pachysandra terminalis | reverse complement strand
AAGGGATATACCTGCTTGGTGATCCTTCAAGGCAAAGCATAAAAGGTGGTCCTTCGAAGTCTATGGATGTGATCCAAACATGACTCCTGAGTTAGAAGGTACAGAAACTTCCCTCGAAAATCCTTCCTTGCATAAAATACCTTTAAAATGTAAAGGGATGTATTAACATCACTTGAAGTCTGTTCTAGAGAGCAGATAGATGTGACTTCGAGGATCCATTGAAATCATAATTATTTAAGGAGTTCATTAGGGGTAGTATGCCCTTATATACGTCATTCGAGTAAAATGAGGTCCATTGAGGGAAGAATACAATTCTCCTTCCCTCGGATACCCAAAAGCTAGTATGCTGTAGGAACATGAGTCATTAGTCTTTTGAATATTTCAAAAGGGCGAAAATGACATGTTTGTTGAATTTGGGACACGTGGCATTCCCCCACAAGCTGGAATTCAGAAAGGTAGCTTCTTTGAGAAGCTATCGCCTTAATTTGTGATAAGAACGGTCAGATATCCTTCTGTCGTTTCAAATCTTACCTTTTCACCAAATGGTCTAATCATCATACGCAGCTGCTGACAGCTGACACGTGAAAGGAACGGCTGTACACTCGTTACAGCTTTATGAATGATTCAGTGTGTGCGGCTATTCCCAAAACGCGTACACGCGCTTGCAATCAAGCGCCGTGTGTAAAATGGGGTTAAATTAGTCCACCTGATCAATAATATCATGCCAAAACATATTATAGCCAATGGCCCAACGGGTCGTCCACTCGACCTGGCCTAATTATCTTAAAAGTATGAGTCATCATCCTTTTACATAAAGCCACATGATTATGCATAATGACACCATGTCACCTCGTTAGCATTTCGTCTATTCCGAGGTAGCTACACCATCGGCTTTTCCAACCGCTGATGTTCACCACGTGTGCTTTTAAAATTTGAAATTTATTTTTGAACGTACGTGATAGACATTGACTGTTGGAACAGCCAATGGTGCAGCTACTTTGGAACAGACAAAAACCTCTCTCTCACCACTATAAAATCAATTAGTCCCTGGACATTTATCACATCAATATAATTTCAATGACTCAAATCTCTTAGGGTATTTCCTTAGGCTATACAGAAAGGGAGAAATTCTATATTTTGTACAGGATATATATATATTGAGCTCTCGCTCTCTTTCTCTTTCTCTCTAGAGGGGTTCTCTCTCTAAAGGGGTTAGTGTCATAGTGTAAAGGATAAGACAGGGATGATCCCCGAGTCGAAGCCGATCCCTTAAGACCCCTAAATGCTTCGATTTGGTCCGATATTGATACAACTCGGGCAATCCGAACGAGTTGTATCGGTATTGGCGAGTTGGATCGTCCGATCCAACCAAAAAATAAAATTTGTTGTTCGGACCGGGACGATATCCGATCCGAAACGAAATTGAATTGGCGATCCAACGCGGAATCAAACCAGGACAATACCCAATCCGAGTCTGAGTTTGAACACTATGATTATTATGGTTATTATAAATAATTGCAAATATATATATATATATATATATATATATCATTGCCTATAAAACTATGCAATAGTTTAGACAAGTGATTGAAACGTTTCCCTTATCCAATTCGAATATGATTGAACAATTATTGTACGACAAAATTAATATCTACACGATCTTTACAATTTATCATCGGTTGAGCAGCTCAATTCAGATTAAGCAGAGCAGCAGAAGTAAAGACAAGATATTAATTGTCAAGTTTACATTAGTATCATTATTCTTGGACAAATTTACATTTCATGTTGTTTCAAATCCTTCACAAATTAAAGATAATGGAGCGAGAAGACAGATTACAGAAAGTTAGAAAGAGCGAGAGTTATTTCAAATCTGCTAATCTGAAACTCAAATTCGTAATTTCAGAGGCTCCTCGATTTAATGAGTTTGATCCGCAACGTAGCTTAAGATTCCTTCTCCCGTTCTCTCGCCGCAGTGCTCAGTGACCGGTGGAGATACACCGCCGAAGATGACGACGGCTACCAGAAAAACAGCCGTGGATAAGAGGAGAGGCCAAAAGTAGGTGAGAATGGTGAGGAACCTAGGCGCGAGAAGGAATATAAAGAGAAGAAGTTGGACGACAAGGATCGCAAAGAAGAAGTGGAATTTGAATTTCAAAAGCTTATCGGAGAAAGCCATGACTCTTTTAAGTTCAGACTTCAGAGAGAGTAAAGCAGATGGGTCTTTTAAGGGCTTTTGTAGGGAGAAGTAATTGAGGATAAGCCTAAGCAAAAGCAAGAGAAGAATCTGAATTACTTTGTCCCGTTGCAACGACTTTGGATTGGTTTTCTTTTCTCTTTTGACATTTACAAGATAAGGATATTTAGGGGGAAAAAAAAATAAAAATCTAAGGGCGTGTTTGCCGGTACTTCTTGGAAGGAGAAGCGATTCTTTTAAAATTGATTCTTGTAAAACGCTTCATAAGAACTACCTCAGAGAACTAAAAGATGTTTAGTATTGAAAAAGCCCTTCTAAATTAGAATTGTGAGAAGCTTGTGTAGAGTAGGAAATCTATATTCATAATGTGTTTTGTTCGTGAAGATAATATGGGTAAAATAAATATTTTAAAATTTTAAAGGGCATATAAGACCATAAAATATATTTCATCCGTGAAGATAACATGGGTAAAATGGGTATTTTAAAATTTTTAAAGAGGCATACAAGACCATAAGACATATTTCATTAAAGCCTCAAAATTGATTCTCGCAAACGTGATTTTAGAAGTAGAAAATAGTAGCTTCAAAAATATCAACGTTTGGATGAAGCGATTCTTGTGGAATCACTTTTCACTTGAATTTACCAAACGCTTATTTATTTATTTGAAGTGCTTTTGGGCTCGGGAATCACTTTTAAGACTCGAAGAAGCAATGCGAAACACGCCCTCAGTGTATTCTAAAGATAGGGCAGTATAAATGGGTGCCGTATGCCAGCCCGGCCCAATTATTTATCGGGCCGTATCATGCCTAATTTTCGATCTTAGACCAAACACGATACAAGGTACAATTATTATCGTGTTGGGTGGTGCCGAGCCGGGTTTCATGCTTTGCTTATAATTTGGCCAAAAAATAAATCAGGCTCGCGTTTAATCGTGTCTGGGCCGTGCCTTGTGCTGTGGGCCATGACTCCCAAGCCCAACACAGCACTATAAGGCTTATCGTGTCGTGTCAGGCTTGGGGCTCACAACCCACGGCACAACTCAAATTATGTCGGGCCGGGCCTACACATTGGACCCAGCACATTTGTACATCCATATCTAATTTATCAAAAAAATTCGAACAACAACAACAAAATACCTTACCCTAACATTCACCCATCCCGCCCCGCCCCGGCCCGGCTCTAATGTTAGGGTTTGGTATAGGTACCTTCTGTATGTATGACGGGTTAGCAAAACCCCGCCGCGTTGTTTGCCCGGGATCCGGCGGGAACTAGATGACAGTGTCTTCTTGGAAATTAGAATTCGCCGACCAAACAGAAACAGTTGCTCTTGCAGGAGTTGGAAGTTCGAGCAATAATGGTGCCTGAGAGGATTGCAGGCGCTGTTGTTGCTGCTCTTTCCCTGGCTCTTCTCTCTTACTTGTTGAGATTCTCAGGGAAGAAGAAATTGAGAAGCGGGCTTATCGACGCTATTGGAAACACCCCTTTAATTCGAATCAACAGCCTTTCTGAAGCAACTGGTTGTGAAGTAAGCTCCTTAAGCTCCTGAATCTCTTACAATTTTTATTTATTTATTTTTCTTGTTCTGTAATAGTATTTGTTAAATTGGGGAAAAAAAAAAGTGGGGAGCGTTTGTTGTTGGCTGATTTCAGCTGTTTCATGTTCTTACCATATAGATTCTTGCAAAAGCTGAGTTCTTGAATCCTGGGGGAAGCGTGAAAGACAGAGTAGCAGTGAAAATCATTGAAGAGGTAAAGTACCCATTCTATTTTTGGGTTTTCTTTTATCTGGTTTGAATTTAATTATCATTAGAATTCAAAAACAAGTACAAAAAATCTGAATTTGTTGTGGTTGTTACAAATGCGTTTTCAGTGAAGAGAAAGGGCAAATAAATTTCCCATTTGTTTCAATATCATAATTCTTAAACAAGAGTTTATCAAACAATTTTCATTGGATTCCTAGTATCTTACCTTCATTAGAATCTTCCAGATTTAAAAGAATGTCATTCTTTCTCTCTTTCCCCTCTTTCAACATTGTTAATTGAGCTTTATCGAAATGTTCCATTCACAAGAAGCTTCTCAAATTGTTCCTCACTTTTGCTATCTTCATGTTGATCTAAGGTGCTATATATGATTTAGCCTTACCATGTTGAGTGCAGTATGTAGCATCTGAAATTTTTCATTGTTGATTAGACCCGACTTGGTAATGGAATGAAAGTATGAAACCGATGAAGTATCATCCCCTTGTGAAATATGTCTATAACATCAATGAAGTAGGCAAGATTCATTGCTATCCATGATTATTTTGGGAGGTGGGTTCCCTTCTTAGGTCCCCATAGCTTACATGCAAACATCTTTAGAACAAAGCGAAAGATTTAAAGCCTGCAATTTTTGTTTTGGAGCTATCATCATTATCAATATCACGATTGTTCTTGTCGTTCTGATCATCAACACCAGGGCCAGATGAATTTCAACTCATCATCAATGCTTTATATGAAGTAGTTGGGATTGGCGCTACGTGCCATGTTCTGCCATACCAGTCTATTAACAGCATCTTCCTCAGTTTGATCTCGTGTGAGCTTAATAATGGGTATTGGCTAATATACTTTAAGTGCTATCTTAGGGCCTATCTCCTTCCACTATATCAGGTCACTATAATAAGTCATTTGAAAACTGCCCGTCTCCTGAGAACTGTAATGTCTCATGTGCACTTTTCTCATTATTATATAAGGGACTTTATACGAGAAGATATTAGATTCTTCAAGAATCAAGGTTTTAAATTTCGATATTGCCAGAAATTTTGCCAGATTTTTTTGGCGATATTTCGCCAGGTTGGAGAAATATTGAGGAATATTTGGCTATATTTTACCGAAATTTCGACAAAATGGGGGAAAAGGGGGAATTCAGCAAATTCCCCCTACATTTCATCTCATTGGGGGTCATTTTGGCAAAATTTAAAACCTTGTCAAGAACCTTGGATGATGGATTTATGAACTGCTGTAGCATTTTCCCATCATATTCTCTTTCCTTTTTCCCCTCTCCAACAGTTTGTATCGTTCTGGATATATTATGTTTACAAACACACAATTTTCTTTCTTGTCTTGATTTTTCAACCTGTGGACTGTACAGGCTCTACATTCCGGCGAACTGATTCGAGATGGAGTAGTTATTGAGGGAAGTGCTGGAAGCACTGCTATTAGCCTTGCCACGGTGGCTCCTGCTTATGGATGTAAATGCCATGTAGTTATCCCAGATGACGCTGCTATTGAGAAGGTATATATGTTTTTTTGACATTTCAGTCAACTTTATTCAAGCATTTCGGTGAACTTTATCCAATAACACTGTTTACACCAAGAATAAACAAGGCTTATCAATGCTAAACGGTTGGATGAGATAGGCCTTGAGGTGGATTTCTTTCCCTCTACCGAGAGAGAAAAGGGAAGTGAACAAGCAAATATAATCTTTTTTTTATTATTATTTTTTTCATTTTAATCACAATTTATCTAATGAATGATGCTTATTTCTTATCCCTTGCATGTAAAATTCTTCAGTCTCAAGTACTTGAGGCTCTTGGAGCGACTGTCGAAAGAGTTAGACCAGTGTCTATTACTCACAGAGACCACTATGTCAATATTGCAAAGAGAAGGGCATTGGAAGCTAATGAGTTAGCATCAAACCAAAGAAAGGCTGGAGTGGATGTCAAAGGCTCAGAGCAGATCAATGGTCATACATCTGAGGAAGGGAAACACACTTCTGTTTTCTCTGATCATTGTAAAGGAGGCTTCTTTGCAGATCAGTTTGAAAACCTGGCAAATTTTCGCTCCCATTATGAGGGCACGGGGCCTGAGATCTGGAACAGACAAGTGGCAATTTGCATGCCTTTGTAGCAGCTGCTGGTACAGGCGGCACACTTGCCGGAGTTTCCCGGTTTCTTCAGGTTGCTTTCATCTTTTTTCTTCCTTTCTTAACCCATGATTTATTCATTTAAAGTTACTGAAAATGCCAGATAAATTCCTTTGTACAATTAACAGGAAAGAAATCCTAACATCAAGTGTTTTTTGATCGATCCTCCTGGTTCCGGTCTCTTCAATAAAGTGACGAGAGGGGTGATGTACACCAAGCAGGAGGCTGAAGGGCGAAGGCTAAAGAACCCATTTGACACCATAACTGAAGGAATCGGAATCAACAGATTAACCAAGAATTTTATAATGGCAGAACTGGATGGGGCTTTCTGTGGGACAGATATAGAGGCTGTCGAAATGTCTAGGTCAGTACTCCACACTGCCATTTACATCTCTATTCTGTTGTACTCCTTGTTTGAATGCCTTTAATTTGCCGAGCTTTCAGTTTTTGGTGATAATTCTATATGAACTTGTCAGGTTTCTTTTGAAGAAAGATGGTCTCTTTGTTGGGAGTTCTTCGGCTATGAATTGTGTCGGAGCCGTTCGTGTAGCTCAGATGCTGGGGCCTGGTCACACAATTGTGACCATTCTTTGTGACAACGGAATGAGGCATCTGAGTAAGTTTTACAATGCTCAGTATCTGTCAGCATGGATTGATACCCTCAGCAAATGGTTTAGATATTTTGGGACGTCATTGAGATGACCGTTTTGGCAGAGCATCACTGTACAAATGTTTTTGCTTGGATGGTGATTCAGGAAACTTGAGCTCGAGCGAGTCAAGCCTCTGAATCATCAGATCCCAACTTGTTCCTTGTTATGTCTACAATATGCAAGGAGATTGATGAAACTGAAAGCACATCTAATGTTTTATCTGGAGCACGCGATCATCTGACAGTTCAAGGGGCACGTAGGCTGCTACTGATTCCTGTGCCATATCCATTGGAGTCTGAAGACATGACTTGAATCAAGCAGCTGTGCTATTACTACAGGGAAAAAAGTCTGGACCATATCATTTCTTTTTTTGCATGTTCAGCATTCATCATCCATTTTTGTAAGAACAGGCTATTATTTATTGTATTAGAAAAAAAGAAAAAAAGGAACTTTGGATGATCCAAGTCACAAGGACACTGTTACAATAATGGGGCCATATCAATCCCTTTCTTGCATGTTCAACATTCATCATTCATTTCTGTAAGAACATACTATTATTTATTATATTAGAAAAAAAATTGGATGATCCAAGTCACAAGGACACTGTTACAATACATCCAATTTGTTGGCAATTAGTGAGAAAGAACAACAAATGCATACTTCCAACTAAGGCAGCATCACCTTCCAGTGCTGTCTAATTTCCAGTTCAAACCCAGTAATTAGGTCACATTTCTCCAGGTCGATGCGGCGTCAGCTCAGTTCCATGTCAAGGTGACTGCAAAGATGGTTAGGTTGATGGGATTTTTTTTGACTGTTTTTTTGCCCTACCTACAATCTGGTGAGCTAGAGGAAACTCTATAAAGATAATGAAGGATGCTCTTTCTGCTTCTCTAAGATATTGTACTGTGCCATTCATGATCTTCACAAGCTTCTGGCTAATGTATAGGCTGAGGCCTTCCCTTGAGACGACACCCCGGTTGGAGTTGAACATCTCTTGAATTAAAGATTCTGGGATACCTGGTGCTGGATGGGTGATCCTGAAATGATAAACACAAATTCTTGAAGAACCTCTAAATAATAGATACAATCTGGAGATAATTTTGCTTGATCTGAGGCATCACTTGATATCCCAATTAGGTCTGATGACATCTAAATAATAGGATGGTAAGAGTATGAAGAGATTTACCGAAATTCAATATGAACGATGTGTATCGTAGTCCCTATACGTTCCTTTCTTGGAATAACCTTAAGCACAACCAATGATCCTTCGAATGCCGGGGTGAAAAGGATTGCATCTGCCAAGAAATCCGACAGGACTTGCTGAAGCCTCAGGTTGTCACCACACAAGTACATGGATGACACTTCTGCAGGTGAATCTTGAATTACCTCTGCCTGACGCTCCCTGCTTAGATTCATAACTTGACTCATGACTACCTCCAGAGTCTCCCCAAGATTGAAATCAACAGTGTTTGTTTCAAGATAGCTGCGACAGGGTTCGAATGAAAATAATCAAAATTCAATTACAAAATATGGTTGATGTTAAGATATAAATAACTGCATATACTAAGATAAATAAGTGCAGCAATGACACATGGTAATATAGTACTATAAAGTGAACAAATTTCACTATATCCAACTATGGAAAATGATACAATGAAACCTACATTCCAAGTCCTGTAGATCACAAAACAAAACTATAAACAGCAAAGTACAAGTAGCACATACACAAGTGAACAGGATGCAGCTATATATGATTCCTAATGTAGGGAAAGTGATGTGGGAAAAGCAATCTGATTTTGAGTGATCACAACCAACTGATCTATCACATCTATTTATCAAGTCAGAAAAGATATGACAAATGGAACACAGAAAGACTAAATACGCCTATTATTATTAACCAAGGTCTCTTGCATGGAACTGATAGATGGTGGGTCTTCCCCCTTTCTGCTCTTTTCTTTTTCATTTTCAGTTCATGTCCATGTTCTCATTGATGATGTGTATCAAACATATTTTTCGTAATTGTATTTTTCTTGCATTAGTAAGCTGATATCATATATAATTATGCTATTTTATGACAAGTTTAAGTAGAGACAGGATGTGTTGCTGACCCAACTATGTCTTTAAATTTATATAGAATTATGGAGACAGCACTTATTGTGCAAATTGGAAACTAATATTGTATGCCAAAGAATAACAATTCAAATCCTTTGTTACACAGACTCTTCTATTCACCCCAAAGTATCCGTGTCAACAGAACACCACTTGGGTATGGGATCTGTGTGGATCCTTCATAGCCATGTCCAATATTTTTTTAACATACGTTTCCTCTATTCTAAACAAAAGCCTCTTCTATCTTCATTATATACTTAGCTATCAAATTTTAAATTATGAAAATTGATATTGTGCATAGCTAGCATTGTATTTTGGTATTACTTAAATAAATTAATAATACATAGTATATGGGTCGAGTCATTGTGTCCTATGAAATTCGAATTAGACAAGTCTGACTTGGGTTTTAAATTTTGATATCGCCAGACATTTCACCAGATTTTTTCTTGCGATATTTCGCTGACTTGGCGGAATATTTCGCCAGGTAGGAGAAATATTGGGGGAAATATTTCACCTATATTTCGCCGAAGTTTCACTATATTTCACTGAAATTTTGACAAAATGGGGGAAAAGGGGGAATTCAGGGCATTCCCCTTACATTTCGTTTCGCTAGGGGACATTTTGGGACATTTAAAACCATGAGTCTGACACCTAGACATACCCACAGCCAACACCAGTACATGAGTCCATGTAACATAGGTCAGAAGTGGAGTCATTAGATATCTTGATAGTTTTACAGAGAGTCACATATACGACACTGACTCCTATAATATAAACAAATAATAGGTGCATAAGCATATAAACAAATGATCTAGTAGAAAGATCATACCTCTCCTCGATACTATCTAAATCGGTGTCATCTAAAATTTTGGCTAATTGTTCTTGACACAGAATGCTCCTTTTCATAAGTTGTGTCTGCTCTTTGCTCAAATCAGAAGCCTCCATCAGATTGCGAGTAAACATCATTCCTTGTAGTGGATTTCTAATTTCCTGACGCATGTAGGCCAACTCCTTGAGACTATTCACTGCAGCCTGTTCTGCTATTCTCTGCACATGTATAGCATATTGGAGTTCTGGACTAGCCACGTGCAAGAAACAGAAAGCCCCTGTGATCCTACCATCTGCATCAGTCCTCTTATTTGCAGAAAGTAAGGCCTGGACATACTTACCCTGGCGGTCAAAGAATCCGAATAGGAATTTATCTGCATCAATACCTGCAATTACACCATTAAGTAATATCCTGAGCTTGGTCAAGGTGTCATGATCTTTGACCCGGCAACCAAAATTGTTAAGAGTGAACACCTCCCCAAGAAGCATCCTATCAATGGCGTCTTCCCTCTTCAAGCCAGACAATTTCTGCATTGCATCATTCCACTCAAAGCAGCAACCATTCTCATTTATCATGAATATTGGAGGAATAAGTGGATTAGGGTTCCGCACAGTTGCAATGTAATCACCTTGAACACGGGTATATTTATCCATCAACATTTTTTGCCTAGATACATCTTGCCCAACAAAGCAAACTCCTACAACATCTTTCTTTATGTCTCGGCTACAACGCGTATTAACAACCAATATTACAGGACCGTTATCTTCCCGAATACCAAATGTTTTAAGTTTGATTTCAATGTTTTTCTCTTCTTTACCTGCCATTTAAAAATTAGATCAACTGTAGATCCAGCATGGTATTCTTAAAAGCATAGTAATAAAGGAGCATATATTGCACAGAAGCATATGGGAGTTGGGATTTGAACTGGAGTGAACGACACTTTGGTAAAGCCTAAAACTAGGAGAAACTTTGATTTAGGAGTGTAGTTCCTATGGTTAGAAGAAATAATACTATTGTCTTTATCATAGTTGATAAAACCTTGCGAATCACTATTTGAATCATACGCTTCATATTGAAACATAACCCAAACACTCTGATTCTCAGGTCCATGTCTTTTGAAAAGAATCCTGCAACTTTTTCTTTGAATCTTACAATTTACATTTTGGATCTTAAATCCTTTCAAATCCTACAATTTAGTTTAAATCAAAAGTGGTTTCAATAATAATTCATAAGAGGATATCATTTGAGAGGATTGCACCTATGTGCATCCTTATTGCCATACCTAAAAGCTATTGGTAAGGATTTACACATTACTTATGCTTACTGCATGAAATTTGCCTCAATGTATAATTTAAAATTGACTTTCCCTTTCAAATATAACGTAAATATGTGATAAAGGAAATAGAAGATCTAGTAAGTAATGGGAAGAAGTATAATTTAAGTAAGAATTTTACGTAGGTAATAGAAACAGGGACCAGACTAACGGTAGGCCAATTATGATTTGGTAATGACATTCTTGATTGATGGATTGAGGTTTTTTTCCCTCTCTTTTCCAAAAAGAATTTGAAAGTAAGTTGACAATACTTCAAGAAGCTTGTCTTGGTCATATGTTAATAATAGAATAGTCACCATTTTGGGTTTACAGATTGTTAAAATTGGTTTGAATACAAGATGCCTAATTCTATGACAATGATGATTGATGAAGCAAGATTTTGAGGGTACTTCATTTTAGATTTCAGAATTTAAATGTTTCTCACACTTTAGTGACACTTTACTCAAAATTATGAAATGTTGAATTATTATTGCTGAGGCATAATAGATAAGGTTCTTCTGGAAGCATTCTCTCCAGATGGAAACCTAAGAATTTTTCTGGATTTTGGAAATTCGGAAGCTTTAAAAAACTATTATTGTCCATATAATTTGAATTTGGAGTCTGTTACGTTTGCAATATCTGCCTTGTAGATTGGTATTCTTATGTTTGCATTTTGTTGTTTATAGCTTAAGTGTGCTGTTACTTTAGAAGGTATCCAGTTTAATATTCGAGTTTTGTAATAAATTTAGCGTTTTTGTTATTTTAAATAGTATATTTGTGAATCTACACCCTTAGAGTTAAATCTTTATTCAATCCAATATGATTCAGTTTTGAGAACATGGTCTAATCTAAAATATCTGTTTAAATGGGAGACATTGTTATCAAGACGCCTAGGCAAGAACCTGTAATACACAGTTCAAGTATTCAACGCAGTTCAAGAATATTACGTATCACTATCAAAATAGCAAGAACCTGTAATACACAGTTCAAGTGTATTACGTATCACTATCAAAATAGCAAGAACCTGTAATACACAGTTCAAGCATTCAACATTACTCAAGGTCTCAATTAAACAACTCAAGAAGTTGAACAAATCACTTTCATGTATTCAATTAAGATACAATCTCGTTATTCCGATTATGTTCGTAAACTTAAGCAAACAGCCAAGCATGTTCATCAATTATTGAGAAGTAATTTAAGAGATTCTTTTTATTTTTAAGAAAAGTAATTTAAGAGTTCTCTGGAA
>JAUPMG010102754.1:0-12239 GCA_031762675.1 Pachysandra terminalis | reverse complement strand
CATTCTTATAATCATTAAATTAAAGCTAACTAGCATAAGTTATAGGTCTAAAAGGATGAATATTACATACTCATCAGCGGTCGGTTGGTGAAACTCGCCTACTGAGGACAACAACCAACGAGTTTGTTCTTGTGTTCCTTGTCAGTGAGTTGTCGATGGAACCGGCGGATTTGCCGACAAAAAGAGCTACAGAGTGGCCCTATCGGTGGGTATATCGGCCCACCGATGAACTCGCCGACCGGGAGTGTCATAATTTTGTTGCTTGCAGTCGGTTAGCCGATGACACTCTTAAACGACGATGTGATTTTTGCCTTCGAGGGTCGGTGAGTCGTCGGAAATAACCGACGACACTCGCCGATGGTATTCGATGGGTACGTCGGTCCACTGACGGACTCGCTAAGGGAGTAATTTTGGTCTCTGTAGGTGGGTACATCGGTCCACCTATAGGACCCGCCGACGAAGGGTTATGACAAGTATTTCAAGAGGGTTTCTTGTATGAATAACTCCCTGATCTGATCATGAATGTGTGGCTTTATTTTATGCTTCATTTCATACTTATTACATGATTGAGGCATGTTTAGAAGTGTTAAATGAATGTGATGCATACATGTAGTTGTGCCACGGAGGGAGGTTCATGAAGATGATGCCCTTGAACTACTGTTGAGATGGTGTGTTCCCGATAAAAATAAAAGCGGGGTATGAATTCCCGGGGGTTGAAAGTCCCTTAAAACTGTGTTGTACACACAGAATCTGCAAGGTATCCTTAGCCCGAAAGGGGCCGTGTATCCGTGAGTGGATACATGGTGTTACAGTCTGGAGCTGGCGTGGGCATATCACTTCACAATATCAACGACATACATTTGCATTCACATGATTGCTTAGACCAGCTGTTGGGTCACTTTTGAACTGTTCATGTCATTGCATATAAATGAATGAACCTTGGCATCAATCATGGCATCCCATGCATGCACAGTCTTCCCAGTTAATTACACTATATATGCACATTGGATTTACTAAGCGTGTAGCTTAAGCCTTCTTGGCTCCTAATATTTCAGGGGAGCACTATAGACATAACTTGTACGATGGCCGAGGTTTGCTAAGATGGACGAGGAAACCATGGGCGTTATTGTAGATTCTTTTTGTTCATTTATATTATCCGTCTATATGTATTAGGGGATTTGGGAGGAGGAGCGTATTGACTCCTTCATACTTGGTTATATTTACTTTCGGATGCCTCTTCCCTTTTTGTACGGGGGTTTGTCTTATTTCCTCACTTGTGCCCTACTGAGGCGTGAGATTTTTATTTGATGTTTCCGGTAAGGACATGTTATATTTATATCTCATGATTTATGATTATCTCCACTGCATATTCTATCTTATTATAGAATTCTCTGTTGTATCATGGTTTTCCACCCACAGTGAGTATACGTTTGGAGTATAAGTGGTTGAGAATCCGGCTTGGAGTTCTAAAGCTATGCTCACATGAGAGTGAGACACACTTTAGAATTCGGGTTGTAACAAAGTGGTATTAGAGCGTGATTTCTAAGTTGGACTCTGAGTGGTAGTGTAGAGTGTGGAGTTGATGAAGTTTAGTGATACTGTAGTTGTTGATGTGCATTTGGTGTGTTTAACTCTTGCACATGTTGTTGAGAATAACTGTGAATTTTATTCTCGAGTTGACTTCTCACCTTGTTGTGTGGTTTCAGTATGGTGGGAAGAAGGAGAGGAGGAGCAGCCAGGGAGGGCACGTCGAGAGCTCCTAAGGAGCGGAAACCCCGGTTAGTTGGAGTATACCGAGCATTGGAAAATATGGTAGAAATTATGAGACAAGGATAGTAAGGTACCTCTGCCTCCGCCTCCGCCTAGAGATAATTCAGCTGGCAAACTCTTGGAACGGTTTAAGAGATTGGGACCTTCAGAGTTCAAGGGCACCACGGAGCCGTCAGACGTGCAAGAGTGGCTAGATCATTTAGAGCACATCTTTGAGGCACTTGAGTGCGATGATGTGGATAGATTTCAACTTGTGGTCTTCATGCTAGAGGGTGAAGCCCGACGTTGGTGGAAGTCATCCTTGGCTACCATGAAGGAAGAAGAGGTCTTCTGAGACCGGTTCAAGGGGATGTTTCTAGAGAAGTATTTCCCTACGACCATGAGAAAGGAGAAGGAGATTGAGTTCATGAGGCTAGAGCAAGGGACTATGTCAGTGGCCGAGTATGATGCCAAGTTCACAGAATTATAACAGTTCGCCCCTTATGTTGTCGACACTAAAGAGAAGAAGGTGCACCAATTTGAGAACGGGCTGCGAGGAAGCATCAAAGGGAAGCTGGGTATTTGATCCTTCACGTGATACAATGAGGTAGTCGATGTTGCCCGCAAATTGGAGAGGAACAACACCAAGTTCATGAAGACTCGTGAGCAACAAAATCGGAAGAAGTAGCTGAGCAACCGAGCACCTCAAGAAGGGAGTAAGAAAGACAAGCGCAAGAAGTGAGATGAGAAGAGCCGGATGCCGGAGCACCAGTACCGGTCATCATACACGAATCCCACCCGCCAGCAGCATTGTTATAACTGTGGTAGGACGAGACATTTTCAGAAGTCGTGTCGACTGACACCTAGGATCAAGACAACTGGACCGAGAGATCCTCCGCCGCGACCTCCTACGGCCCCACAGATGATTCCTCAGCCGCACTATGCTCAGCCCCCACTTGGGCCACCTCCACAGCAGCACCGACCAGCTCCTCCATAGCAGTTCCAGTAGAGAAGTCCAGGGCCTCTAGAACTTCCTCACCAGCCACAGCAGCACTACCAACAGCAACCCCAGTGGACCTACCAACCCTCTCAGGGCCGATTGCATGTAGTAGCACCGCCGACGGTACCTATTAATGATGAGGCTAAAGAACCTAGGATGCCGGGAGGAGTGATAGAAGGTACCCTGCCACTTTTCGCGACTCATACACTTGTATTATTTGACATGGGTGCATCTCATTCATTCATCTTGCATGATCTTGCTTGTACTTTGGGTTTGAAATGTAGTGTCATGAACCCTAACTTGACTTTAGAGAACCCAGTGGGAGGTCCCACTTCTCTATGTAGAGTGTGTAAGTCTTGTCCCGTTTCCATGGGAGAGACTGAAACACCGATTGATTTGATTGTTCTGAATATGAGTAATTATGATGTGATTTTGGGTATGGACTGGCTAGCAGTATACCGTGTTGTAATTGATTGCTATAGTAGAGTGTTGACCCTTGAGTTTCTTGAAGAACTTCCTGTAAGAGTGAAGAGGCTTCGACCTGATCTATCTGATCAGTTAGCCGTGCATGACTTGTGGTCCATGGAAGGGAAACTCGATTTTGAGAATATCCCTGTTGTGTGTCAGTTTGGGAACGTCTTTCAAGACATCCCCAGTTTGCTGACTAGGAGGGAAGTGGAGTTTTCCATCGACCTAGTGCCGGGTGCAAACGCTATTGCTTTACCAGCCTATAGAATGGCACCTACCGAGTTGAGAGAACTCAAGCTTCAGTTGGACAAGTTGTTGTGGCTGGGATTTATACGCCCAATTTCGTCACCTTAGAGATCCCCAGTTCTATTTGTTAAGAAGAAAGACTGGACTCTGAGATTATGTGTGGATTATCGTCAGCTGAACCAAGTTACCATCAAGAATATTTACAGGTTGACGAGGATTGAAGAACTATTTGACCAGCTCAAGGGAGCCAGATACATCTCCAAGATTGATTTGAGGACAGGCTACCATCAGCTCTGGATTAAAGAGAGTGACATCCGGAAGTCTGCTTTTAGGACCCGTTATGGCCATTTTGAGTTCATTATCATGACGTTCGGTTTGACGAACACCCCAGCCGCATTCATGGATTTGATGCATCGAGTGTTCCGGCCCTACCTCGAGCAGTTCATCGTAGTTTTTGTTGACGACATCCTCATCTATTCGAAAACTTGGGAAGAACATGAGGACCATCTCTGGATCACCTTGTAGACTTTGGAAGATAATCAGTTGGATGCCAAATTCAGCAAGTGCAACTTCTGGCATGACAAAGTGAAGTTCTTGGGACACATCATCTCCAAGGAGGGTATATCAGTGGACCCCGCTAAAGTGGAAGAAATGATGGATTAGGAGAGACCCAGGAATCTGACCGAGGTTCACAGCTTCTTGGACTCGTAGGCTACTATCGGCTTTTTATTGAGGGCTTCTCTCATATTGCAGTACCTCTCACCCGCCTTACTAGGAAAGATGTCAGATACCAGTGGACAGAGGAATGTGAGGAGGCTTTCCTAGAACTGAAGAAGAGACTGACTACCGCTCCAGTTTTGACACTTCTGCAGAGTGGAGTTTTGTTTGAGATCTTTGTCGACGCTTCTCTTTTGGGATTGGGTTGTGTGCTTATGCAAGATCAAAAATTTGTAGGTATGCTTCCCAATAGTTGAAGATCCATGAGAAGAACTATCCGAACCATGACCTGGAGCTAGCTACAGTTGTTTTCACCCTCAAGATCTAGAGACATCACTTATACGGCGAGACTTTTGAAGTCTTTTTCGACCACAAGATCCTAAAGTACCTTTTCTCTTAAAAGGAGCTGAACCTGAGACAGCACAGATGGATGGAGTTGGAGAATGATTATGCCTTCACTCTACAATATCATCTGGAGAAAGCGAACGTATTGGCCGACGCTCTTAGCAGGAAGTCGAGAAGTCTACTTGGACACCTCCTAGTTCAAGAATGGAGTCTCCTTGAAGCATTATCAGATGTGGGAGTTAGAGTGGATATTCGTCAAGGCAGAGCCAGACTGTTCACCATTGTCATCAAGCCGAATCTAAAAGATAGGATCATTGAAGCACAGAGGAGCGACAAGTGGCTACAAGGTTTCGCCCGAGACAATCGCAAGCCAGATTGGTCTATTGAAAAGGATGGCAGCATTAGAATGCAAGGCAACTTGAAGAATGAGATTTTCAGAGAGGCTCATAGATCGCGCTACTCGATACACTCGGGAAACACCAAGATGTACAAGGACCTGAAGAGATACTACTGGTGGAAGAAGATGAAAGCGGACATCTTCAAGTTCACTGCATGTTGTGTAGTATGTCAACAAGTCAAGGCAGAGCACCAGAAGCCAGGAGGTACACTTTAGGCACTACCGATCAGGAGAGTGGAAATGGGAGCACATTTCCATGGATTGTATTGTGGGTTGCCGCGGACAAGACTAGGTCAGGACATGCTTTGGGTAATCGTTGACCGCCTCACCAAATCTGCACACTTCATTCCGAGCCACATGATTGCCACTACTGAGGACTTAGCCAAGTTGTACGTCAAGGAGATCGTGACTTCACGGGGTACCTATCACTACCGTCTCGGAAAGAGATTCCCACTTCTTATCTCGATTTCGGAAGAGTCTAAAGAAGGTGCTAGGCACCACCCTGGACTACAACACAACATACCATCCACAGATAGACGGGAAAATAGAGAGAGTGAGCCAGATTCTTGAAGACATGCTAAGGGCACGTGTCTTAGATTTCAAAGGATCTTGGAGCGAACACTTATCGTTGGTGGAGTTCTCCTACAACAACAGTTACCCAGATAGCATTGGCATGGCACCTTTCGAAGCTTTGTACAGAAGACCCTGCAGATCACCCTTGTGTTGGAATGAGGGAGGAGAATCTGTGGACATGGGACCTGACATCATTCTAAAGACTACTGAGGTTATCAAGGTAATCAGAGACAGACTACTCACAGCACAGAGCCGATACAAGAGTTACGCCGACACCAAATAACACAAATTGGAGTTTGAAGTGGGTGATTGGGTTTTCCTCAAGGTTTCACCGATGATAGGAGTATTCCGATTTGGGAAGAAAGGTAAGTTGGCACTGAGGTACGTGGGACCGTTCGAGATTATCAAGAGAGTGGGGGACTTTGCTTATAGACTACTCCTGCTGCCGGAGTTGTCACAAGTTCACAATGTATTCCACGTGTCCATGCTACGGAAGTACCACCCCGGCCCTACAAGCATCATTGATTGGCAGACCATCTCCATCCGAGAGGACATCACCTATGAAGAAGCATCAGTCAAGATTCTAGACCACAAGGACAGAGTACTGCGCACCAAAGTGATCCCGACGCTGAAGATCCAGTGGAGTTACCACGGCGAGTCAAATGCCACTTGGGAGCTAGAGGAGCACATCCGTCGGGAGTATCCTTACCTCTTTGAGGACCAGGTGTGATGATTTCGAGGTCGAAATCCTTTTTTAGGAGGGTTGGTTCAAATGCCCCTCAGATTTAACTTTCTTTTCTATTTGGGGTGTTTATGTTATTTCTATGTTCCCATGGGTGTTTTGGCAATTAATGGCCAAATCTTGAGGACACATGTTTTGTTCTCTTGCCCAACACATTAGCCCCTCTCTTTAAAGTGCTTGGATGGTTGAGATTTACTCTCCCATTAAAACGCTAATGGAGGGCTAGGATTGGATTCTCTTTAGAAAATAGGGTCTAGGTCCTAACCCTAGCCTCATATTTTCTTGCTTGTTTGTTTTGGCTAAGAATAACCTTGAGGAACTCCAAGGAAGAAGGGAAGCGGAGGAAGATTGAGCATGGAGCCGAACTTCTCCAGATTTTCAAACAAAAGAGCTTGCTTTTGCTAAGGTAAATGCATTGTATGCATTTATTGTGTATTTAACTTAAGATTTCTGAGTTTTCTTTGAACATCTTGAGTTCATTAAATTTTTAGGTGCTCATATGAATGTTAATGAATGATTATCTTGAGTTCATGCCTAAGTTATATCTGAATCCAGATTAGTTTTCCATGTTTTAGGTTAAAATGGCTGGTATGAGATTTTGAATGTTATCTTGATTGATTCTTGGTGTGAATGCTTCATTTGTGAATATAATTATTCACTTGAAGGTTTAGTAATGTATTTCCTTCATTTCTAGACTCTTCTTGCCCTGAAAACACGAACCCAAGTCCGAGAATTGAGTAGAGTTCACGGTTGTGCGAAAAATGGATGAAAAACCCAGAAATCGCGGCTGTCAGCGAGTTCATCGGTCTGCCGATGAACTCGCCGACGACGGTCGGTTTGTGAAACTCTCCTACTGAGGACACCAACCAACGAGTTTGTTCTTGTGTGCCTTGTCGGTGGATCGTCGGTGGAACCGACGGACCTACCGACGAAAGGAGGTGCAGGGTGGCCCTGTTGGTGGGTATGTCGGCCCACCGATGAACTCGCCGATAAGGAGTGTGCTAATTTGGTTGCTTGCAATCGGTGAGTGGTCAATTAGCCGACGACACTCACCGATTGTCATCGGTGGATCCGTCGGTGGTACCAATGGGACCTGCCGACGACGATGTGATTTTTGCCTTCGAGGGTCGGTGAGTCATCGGTAGAACCGATGACACTCATCGACGGTCATCGATGGGTACGTTGATCCGCCGAAGGAGTAATTTTGGCCTCTATAGGTGGGTGCATCGGTCCACCGATTGGACCCGCCGACGAAGGGTTATGATAGGTATTTCAAGGGGGTTTCTTGTATGAATAACTCCCTGATCTAATTATGAATGTGTGGCTTTATTTTAAGCTTTCATTTCATACTTATTACATGATTGAAGCATGTTTAGAAATGTTAAAGTAATGTGATGCATACATGTAGTTGTTTGCTAATCTCATGCATCTAATGGCCATGCATGCATGTGTAGTTCTTATGGGGACTTAGACCACAGATTACCCCTTAGTGCCTTTGAGAAGGACGAGAGGGAAAATGTGAGGATACTTGGGCTCTAAGAAGAGACCCAAATGAGAGATAAAACCTCTGGCGTCCCATGGGGGACTATATGTACTATTAAAGCAAAAATGATTTAAGGGTGGGGGATTAGCTACCCCAAGAGCCCAAGGATACCTATATATATATATATATATATCTTATTATATATAGAGAGAGAGAGAGAGAGAAAATTCGATTGATAGTTGTGAGTGGGTATTGTGCCACGGAGGGAGGTTCATGTAGATGATGCCCTCGGACTATCCTGTTGACATGGTGTGTCCCCGATAAAAATAAAAGCGGGGCATGAATTCCCGGGGGTTGAAGGTATAGATTTTGCGAGGTATCCTTCGCCTGAAAGAGGTCGTGTATCCGTGAGTGGATACATGGTGTTACAGTCTGGATCTAGCATGGGCATATCACTTCATAATATCAACGACATGCATTTGCATTCACGTGATTGCTTAGACCAATTGTTGGGTCACTTTTGAACTGTTCATGTCATTGCATAGAAATGAATGAACCCTTGCATCGATCATGGCATCCCATGCATGCATTGTCTTCCTAGATAATTACATTGCATATGCACATTGGATTTACTGAGCGTGTAGCTCAAGCCTTCTTGGCTCCTAATATTTAAGGGGAGCACTATAGACAGGAATTGGACTATGACCGAGGTTGCTGATATTGACGAGGAGACTATGGGCTTTATTGTAGATTCTTTTTGTTCATTTATATTATCGTTCTGTATGTATTGAGGGATTTGGGAGGAGGAGTGTATTGACTACATCATACTTGTTTATATGTTCTTTCGGATGCCCCTTCCCTTTTTGTATGGGGGTTTATCTTCTTTCTTCACATGTGCTCTTCTGAGGCGTGAGGATGTTTATTTGATGTTTCTGATAGAGACATGTTATATTTTTATCTCATGATCTATGATTATTTCTGCTGCATTTTCTATCTTATTATAGAATTCTCTGTTGTATCGTGGTTTTCCACCCACAGTGAGTATACGTTTGGAGTATAAGTGGGTAAGAGTCCATCTCAGATTTCTAAAGCTATGCTCACGTGAGAGTGAGACACACTTAGAATTCGGGTTGTGACAAGAACCCATCACATGGTCACGGAGAACAAGGTAATACTCTTGGACCAAGCTATGCTCAAGAGTTAATGAGTTGCAAGTGTATTGGTGCACATTAACTAAACATTCACTTTTGTGTACAAGGTGTAACATAATTCATGTATATACTTAATTCCACATGTTCACTTGTGTCTAGTTAACAAATTCATAGAGTAAATCATGAATAGTAGAATGAAAGTTCATTTAGAAGTGCAATTATACACAATCAAAAGCATTAGAATGAACATCATGTAGTGTAAACATAAACACCAAACAGAAATCCAAGTATTCCACTCGAAGAGGTCTTCGGCATCCTATTCGGTGCACTGAAGCCTCCCTTGGCGCACCGACCCCTCTCGGTGCACACCTCAATGCACCCTTCGATGCACTGACCCCTCTTGATGCACACCTCGGCGCACCGTTCGGTGCATCGACCCCTCTCGGCGCGCCGACTGTCATTCGATGACATTTCCAGTAGGTCCAGAAAATGCCTAGGGTGGTCAGCGACCTTCTCGGCGCACCGAGTATGTCACCGAACGTTGCAAACAAGCTAAAATCGTGGATTTCAACCCGCAATCTCATTCCATGCATGGGAAAGTCCATATAAAGGCATCATTCTATCATTTTCATTACATTCAGCAAATCTAACATTAAAAGGAACATCAATCACAATAGTTTGTGCATATGAGGTGGATCATTGATAAACAAAACAATATACACAAGTGTTTTCAATGGCCAATACCTGTGGCACTACTTCAATCATCAATTAGAAAGAACTAGTTCACTTACATGAGAGAGATGTGGGAGAAAATGCTAGAATTTCTCAAGCCCTTGGTTCTCCTTCTTCAAAGTCTCCAAGCAAGTCAAAAACAATAAAAGGAAAAAAATTTCTAAGGATAGGTTGAGTTTCTACCTAACTAAGAAGAAAAATATGAAACCCCTAATCCTAGGTTTAAGTTGTAACCCGAACATTAACACATCAAACGACATCCTTAACTCGTAAGACTATATGGCAAATGAGTGAGTGGGAGTTCGTATCCTAACTCATTTACCAAAAGCCCACTTCTAAAATCCTAGCCACACAATACAAATCAAGGAAGAGAATCAAGATCATGAACTCACATCACAGCCCTAGGATTCAAACTATCTTCACCACACATCATGATCTATAAAAGGGCCATGCTACAGTGTGTGCAGTCATGCTCGTAAGGCATGACACGCCCGATCACATGATTGGATTAACCTGATGATTGAACCAAACAAAAGTAAATAACAATCACATGGTTCAAAAGTCAGAACATCCACAATCAAGAAAGTTTATGTCGTTACAATTAGTATGACCATTAGGTTGAACAATCACCATGCATGAAGCTCTAGGATGGTTAGATGAACAACCCTGTAATTTCCCTTCACTTGAATCAACTTTCCCTGAACTGGCAGACCAACCGGTGTACCGGTTAGCCTACCGGGTAGAAACCTTGTGAACTTGGGTACAGGCAGTGTCCTTCCTAGCCTGCCGGTTGAGATTCACAACCCAACCGGTGTACCGAGAGACTACTCTGACCCTACCGGATGACTTCACATATAAATTAAACATCCTATCCCAACCGGGGTGCCGGACCCTACCGGTACCCTGCCGGTTGAGCCAACCCTTTGTCCCATACTGTGGCCAGACCTACCGGTGTACCAGACACTCTACCGGTAGCCTACCGGTTGGTCACAGTGATCATAATTTGGTAATTTGAGGCAGTACGGACCCTTGATTGATAGACCTAACCTAATTGTGACTTCCAATACAACTTAATGATCCTCCTGTTCAAAGTATCAACATACATGGTTACTATTTTAAGAGATTTCCTTACAAGTGTTAAGATAGAATTTATAAAAAAATTCATAATAACTATCTTTTTAATAAGTATACCATTCGATTTCTAAACTTTAAATATGATTTCTCCAATTAAATAAATAAAAATATAGTTTGTCACAAAATAGTCTTTCCCTAAATCTTTCAATAATACTTGCTGGAGAAATATATTTAAATTATGGATTCTTAAATAAATTAAAATAATAGTAGAATAATTGTAAATTATTTTGAAATTTTATTTTTTTATAGATAACATCTATATATTTTATATAGGTATATAAATATATATGAAATTTTATAATAAGTTTATAATTTATAAATTCATTTACGAAGAAGCTTTTGTAAGTAAAACCTTCTAGAAAGAATTATGAAAATTTTTTACTATAATAATAATAATAACCAATGTTAATAATAACATTTCATAGATTGATTCCTTAAAAATTTGTATATCTATAAATTATTATTAAAGAATTCTAAAAAAAAATTATGTATTTTCCAAATACTTTTTATGATTATATATAATTACTAAAAAATTATATATATAAAGTAGTTATTATAATTATAAATAAATATGATGAATTCTGAAACTATTCTCTTATTATATGCAAAGCTCTTTTATTATGAGTTCTACCAGTTTAAAAAGACAATACAATTCACTTTAATAATAATATAAGTATATCTGTATTTTGAAACAGATTAATTAACAACACCTAAGTACTTTAATTTCGTGGACAAAATTATTTAAGGAGGATAGAGTGTAACAACACGAAAAACTGAAATAGAAAATTCCTTTTTATACAAGGGTACAATAGTAATTCAATAAGATAAGTTATATCCTTAAACACTTATGTAATTAACTATATACTTAACTTAATCTATATTATTATATGTAGACTATATAATCATACATTAAAACATATTATATTGTTTAAGGATTATTTAATTAAGTGTTGAGCTTAGTTGAATTGTCTTGGGCTTAATTAAAAGCAATTGGGCTTAAGTGATTGAGTATTGACCTTAATGAATTAATTAGCTTAATGGGCTTAAGGCCCAAAACCCACAATTTGAACTTAAAACATAGTTAAACTCATTTTAATAAAAGCCTTCTAGAAAACTTGAGTTAGAAAGTGATTAGGGTTCCCAAACAGCTTAAAAATGAAGTCTACTAGTTGTATTAGGATTCCACATTAAATAAGATAATAAAAGATTAGTTTAAGTAAGACTAGGACACTAAAAAAGGATAATAGTGATTTTAATTAGAATAGTGCTTAGTAATTAAAGGAAGATAAACCTTAATTAATCCTAAGAAAAGTAGGATAAGACTAGATAAAGTAATCCTATTAAGATTAGAACACTTTAAATCAATGGTTAGTATTTCGTAGGAACACTTAGATTAATCTACTTGTTAGGATTAAAAGTAAAAGACTTTAAATCTGATTAGGATTAAAGTAGGATAACACCAATGGTTAACTCATACTAGAACTATGACACTTTAATCCAAG